>VUQI01061999.1:61708-76721 GCA_015106735.1 Paratilapia polleni
ATATGGTAAATGGTAAATGGACTGGTACTTATATAGCGCTTTTCTACTCAGATTCTGTGTACTCAAAGCGCTTTAACTACATGCCACATTCACCCAGTCACACATACATTCATACAGCACTTTTATCTATACTTAAGTGCTTCCTAACATTCACACAGACACTCACACTCCGATGAACGCATCGGGAGCAATGTGGGGTTCAGTATCTTGCCCAAGGATACTTTGGCATGCAGACTAGGGGAGCCAGGAATCGAACCACTGACCTTCCGATTAGTAGGCGACTCGCTCTACCTCCTGAGCCACAGCCGCCCCTAAGCACCTAGGTGTCCCCCTAGAAGAGCTGGAGGAGGTGGCTGGGGAAAGGGAGGTCTGGGTATCTGTGCTAAGACTGCTGCCCTGCGACCCGGATGCGGTTACGTGGCAGAAGATGGATGGATGGATGGATGGAACTGGTCCACTGAAATGACTAGTAAATTGTGTACCAGGAACATCGGTAGTTTTGTGTAGGGTTGTTCATGGCAGCTAAGTCTTGGTTGATTAAACAGGAGAAAAGGCTTATTAAACTAGTCTGAAGGTAAAACACACAGAAAACAGTCAAAATTGAGCCTGCAGGTTAACGTCCGCATGCTTGTGCAGAACGTGGTTAAACATCACCCTGGTTGAGTGGTTATATGCCAGTGTACTTTGGCACAGCTGACATACAGCTGCTCATTTTCTACATCAAAGTACTGCAGAACTATGCTTATAATAAGCATGGCTGCCATCTGTTTACTCTCCACCTCACATGTTTGCAGCTTCCTGTCACAGAGAGAGAGGGCTGCAGCCACTGTCTTAGACCTAACAGTTAACTGGCATGCATGAATAAGCATGAATAAAAATTGATTAATTTGTTAAACCAACTAGTATTTCTGGTGCTGACTACCAAGGGCAGAGAGGTTTAATCATGTGGTGGAGAGCAGTCCCTCTGTGAAAAGTGACACGTTTAGGAAAAAGCTTTTTTTTTTTCTTGAATTTCTCATTATTTTGGATATTCTCCAATCTTCCTCTGGACCCAGAAAGAGACTCCTGAAATTTAGTTGTCTAAACATTTTTTTGAAATCTTGTGAATGCCTGTCTTGTCTGTAGATAGTTCCTGAAAATGTAAAAAATGTCATGCTGGTGGTTTCAGGAGGGAGAGATGTTCACCAAGACGAGCTGCTACCACTACTTCCACTCCCACTGCCTCGGCCGCTACGTGAGCCACTCAGAGAGAGAGCTCCGGCAGAGGGAGAAGGAGCTGGAGGAGGACAAGACCAGAGACAGAACAGACTACCAGGTCAGACTTCAGCAGCTGCACCAACGATTGATTACTTTGATCAGAGAAATGCTAACTATTTGATTCCTCTGGTAGGAGCTCACTGTGGTGTGTCCAGTGTGCAGAGAACCTCTGACATATGACATCGATCAGCTTCTGTCATCTCCTGCACCTCAGCTGCCTGAGGTAAAACAAGTGTTTGATTTACTGTTTAGCCACTAATGGATCTTTTTCTAATGCCACCAATAAACATGACTAGGCTTTGTGTTTTTTCTTGCAGCTCGATGAGGCAGCGATCGGTTCAGACTTTCAGCAGAAGTGGTGTGAACTCCAGAAGCTTTTGGAAAGACAGAGAACTAAAGGAGGGGTCATCGACCCAGAGGTCGAATCAACTCGCTTTCTCATCCATATCAATGAGGTAAGAATGGATTCAGGATGACCTCGTGTAGGCTGCAAACTGAAGGGGGTCTGTCCGAGATGTCTATCAGTGGTTTTATTCTGTCGGATAAACCCAAGAGCACGTACACTTGGGGCACTTTATTAGGAACACCTTCTTATTCACAGATAAATATGTAAATAAAACCCTGCAGATACATGTGAGGATCTTTAATTAATGTTCACTCATGGTGTCTTTGGTGTAATCAGATGAGTTGGTATGAGTGTTTCTGAAGCTGCCGGTCTCCTGGATTTCCACCACGACAGTCTCTCAGGGCTGATCGATCATAGCAAAAATCCTGATCATTATTAGGATTTGTGGACGCAGGGTCTTCCGGATGGGAGTGAGGCACAGACTTGGGAGTGTTTTTGACTGTAAAGCCTGTCATGCAAAGGCAACAGTCGGTCCCTGTCTGCAGTTGTTTACGGTGGTGTTTATGAGTGCAAATGGGGGCAACTACAGATGATGCAGCTTGGGCCTACACCTGACTGTACATACCTGAGGTCAGAATGTGTCCAGGTAATCCCTGTGAGCCAAAACCCCAGGCTTCAGACTGCTCTAAACACTCAGTTTCACACAGTGTTTTTTTCTACTCTTGGCTCTGTATGATACCATTTAGAGGGGATTTCTCTTATATGGTCATGCAGAGAAGCTCCACCCACCTGATATTCAAACTTTCTGTTTCCAAGGGGCAGCCAATCAGAAGAAAGTTAGCTTAAAGCAGGAGGAGCTAAACCAACTTGTTTCAGACAGAGGAGGAACTAAGGGGGCTGCACCAAGGCCCAGAATAAGATAAATATGGATTATTTTGAACAGTGAATCATGCAAAGCTACTCTAGCAGAGCCCAGAATAAAACTATACAGCTGGAAATTACCAGAACAATTTGACTTTAATGTGAAGCATGATGTGTTGAATGAATGTGATGTATGTAAACATTAACTGTGATCCTTTTTAACCCCCATAGGCTCCGCCTGCAGCTGAAAATGGAAATCCGGATGTTGATGCCCCTCCAGGTCCCCCAACATCCTCTGCCTCTAATGTGTCCTCTGAAACTGGTGACAGAGCAGACCAATTTGTTCCTGGAGTTTCCCACTGTAAAGGCGTTCAGGGCCAGAGGCATCAGAACCAGGTGAAGGGACAGAGAAGAGGAGGGAGGTCCAGACCCCAACACCCCATCACAGAGCACCTGGACAAACTCTCTCTGTCCTCAGACTGCACTGAAGAGCCAGTAAAAGCTAAAGCTCAGGGTAACCATGGCCAACAGATGCAAGGAACCCCAGAACTATGTCCCTCAAAGATGGCAGGGGATGTCGAGGCAACGCAACAAGAGGTGCAGGTGCCCACGTGTCAGTCAGGTTTGGAAAGTGAATTCCCAAAAGACGCTCCAGACTCTGCAGGTGGTCGAGGCCATCGTGGAAGGAGAAGGGGCCACTACCGATCTGCCCCACATGCCGGGGCTCCTGGACCTGCACGCCACCACTGGGACGGTCGCACTTTGAGAAGCAGAGGAGGAGCCAATAACCCATGCGGCCGAGGAGGCGGTCACCGTCGAGGTCACGGCAGGGGCTTCCAACAGAAGGTGGTGGAGAGGGGAAGAGAGGAGGTGCTATGACAAAGGGCGACAGGAGGGCCAATGAACAAATGTACGTGTGCCTCCATTACCAGCGTGCATAGATTAAAGCCCTGCACCAGAAAAGACGTTCACTGTAGTGTCCTATCCTCCTGTCCGTTGCCATTATCCTGCTCTCTGGTACGCACTTTGACGCACACTATCAGTTCCAGTTGGTTGTTGCTTTTTGTTGTGACGCTAAATGAATTAAAAGAAGTACAAATTAAATTTTCTCTGGATGGTAGTTGTGTTGCTGTTTCTTTTTCATAGTTCAGTAAATGTTTTCAGTTATATGTGGACACTTGGTGATATATTGATATTAAACTGAAATGTAGCAGCCAAGTGCCAGATAGAAGATTCAGGTGCGAGAGGGTGAGAGTGTCTGCATTAAAATTTGGTCTGTAAATAACTCCTTTAAACTTTGCAACATCACATCTCAGCGTCCTTTAATTCACAAAGAGTAAAATGCAACAGTACTGGAAAACTTCACCTAAAACATGCAAAGACACCACTGGTACAATCCTTAACTAACTCTTCCTGTCGCATGACTTTGTTAAACTGCAGGTGAACTCCACCTTGACTTCTCATAGGAATGCATGTAGGCCTCCAAGGTCTGGCAGATGAGAGGAGGAAGCTCCAGCTTCTCCTCTGGCGTAGGCCAGAACTCAGACAAGAGGATGCTCTTCTTCGATCAGCTTTGACTTGTACCTGGCTTAGCAAACAGGGAGAGAAACTTCTGAATGAAAAGGTCCAAATACCATCTGGTACTCAAACGTTTTAATATTTAGATGTCGTCAGAGCTGCAGTCATAATTCACTAAGCAGGATTTATAAGTCCTGCTGTAAATAATTGTAAACAATTGATGTTGATATTTGATATGTTAATGTATGAATGGGTCATATCATACATATATATGATGCTGTACCTGTACTGCACAAATGGTTACTGGGCACTATCTAAACTCTTTTAGACTTCTTCAAAAACTGTTGCAAAGTCCTAAATAAAAAAAAAATATATATTTTTAAATAAATAATAGTAATAAACTATTTTTTACATAATATTGCAGCCACATTTTAATGAAGTACATTGCGTTAAGATATAGTTTTAAACCATTTCAGAATATATTCCCGAATTTGTTCTTAAATCAAGTCTCAACAAACAAAAATACATAAATTTGTTTAAATCAGCCGTTGTCGGGTAAAACCGGGAGGAGAAATCTTCGACGTCATGGCACTAAGAATCAAGGGAGATGTCGTTGTTTAGTTGTTTTATGGGTAAAAGAGGCGGAACGTAACCCACGCCATCTTGGCATTTTTTTCTGATGAGGACCAGCCCCTCGTTAAACTGCGCAGAGGCGTGTGTGGTTGTTTTTTTTAAACGTCTAAGGTTATGACTGGCGGGAGCGACTTTCACAAGAGCTACCCTAACAACAAGGACTCGGAGCCCCGAATGGACGTGGACATGGATTCGAGTCATATGGAAGGTGAGCGGGGAGAGCTGGACGGCAGCATCCCGGCTGCGTGTTCCTCTAACGGCAGTGGCGGGGAAGAAGACGAGGCGGAGGCCCTCGGCCGCTCCAGAGAAGCCGGGAGTTCTAGTAGTCAGCACACCCCGGACGGAGGTGGGGTGCTCGGCGGCGGCGGCAGGGAGCAAGAGGTGTCGGTGGAAATCGGAGAGACGTATTTATGTCAAAGAGCCGACAAGACATGGCGTGAGTGAAGATTTTACTCAGCTTTTTCTTTCTGAATTTAGTTGGCACGTTAGCGGTCTTTTTTTGTGGACTCACTCCTTTTGTTTTGGTGAAAAATGAACAAACGGGTAAAAATTTCAAGTGAGAACTTTAAGCGACTATAATAAAATCCCAAACGTCATTAGTCCCAAGACTTGATTCAGCTGTTTTTAGCTGACGGAAGGTTATTGGGTGTTTCTAGAAAATTCTCAATGGATGTTGAAACTGTCACAGTTTAAACAACAAATTACCCCGATCTCAAAGTTGAATTTTAACTATAATAACTAAGGTTGCATTTTGGTTGATTTAATGTTTGCCGAATTAAATAATACCTCGATACATATTAAGTAAGATATTAACAACTCAAAATCACTAAGTTTATTGGATGATAAAAGTAAGCAAGCACTGAAGTCTTAGAAATCTGACGGGAGTTCGGTAGGAAGTTGCTTGTTTTGGCGATAAGTCGCATCAGCTGATGGATGGTGCTCCTTTTTCAGACACAGCAGAGGTTATTCAATCCCGACTGAATGAACAGGAGGGCAGAGAGGAGTTTTATGTCCACTACGTTGGATGTAAGTACAAAACTAGTTTATAATATATTTATGTACTCATTTATAATGCAGAGTTATCATCTGTTCGTTCTCTTTAATCTGTGCTCCTCCTTTACATCTTCTCTCCTACTGTTCACAATGTATCTAAATCTAATTTTCTCTGGTATGCAGTTAACAGGCGCCTTGATGAGTGGGTGGGCAAGTCCCGCCTGGCACTTACCAAGACGGTGAAGGACGCAGTCAGAAAGAGCACAGAGATTGGTGGCGTTGGAGATCTGGGTGACCAGCCTGAGAGGAAGATCACCCGCAACCAGAAGCGCAAGCACGATGAGATCAACCATGTGCAGAAGGTAGAGATGTGTGCTAGTTATTTAATGCTTTTTGTGGTATTACTATTATCTAACGGAGCTTTTCTTTGCAGACATATGCAGAGATGGACCCAACGACAGCTGCACTTGAGAAGGAGCATGAGGCGGTGTGTGATCGTAGCCACTTTTCTTACCTCCTCTTTTTTCCAACATTTCCATTTCCGTTATTTGGTAAATAAGCTAATCATTTCCCCTCACTTTCAGATCACCAAAGTGAAGTATGTGGATAAGATCCAGATAGGAAACTTTGAAATTGACGCCTGGTACTTCTCACCATTTCCCGAGGACTATGGCAAGCAGCCCAAGCTGTGGATCTGCGAGTACTGCCTCAAGTACATGAAGTACGAGAAGACGTTCAGATATCACCTGGTCAGTCCAGCTTTCACCTCAGTTTAGGACGTTTGATAGTGTGTGTGTGTGTCTTTCATGGAGTCATCCTGATTTAAATTTAGCACTTTAGTATTTCTTCCAATAGCAACAAAAGTGAAAGCATAGCTACTTTTCTGCCATTTTTGAATGGCGGATGACTTGTCAAATGGGTAAAGTGGGGCAAATGTTTCCCTAGTGGTTGGAGAAGAATGTTAAAGGATAATTCTGGATTTTTATCATCCTCATGAGATTCTTATTAAACCGTCTGTTGTGGCTCTATGGGTCATGCTAACTTGGTCCTGTCAGCCTTCGTTGTAGACAGGGGTTACTCTCAGTTATTCACAAATCGGATGTACATTTTAACACAAAATGCTGTTAAGCAAGTCAGATTTTCATATGCTGCAGCCTGGTGGTCCTTCCAGCTGAGGGTCAAAGTGCATGCACCGAAGGAGCCACACCAGCTACAGTCACACGGTCCTGGCTGTGAACCAGAGGTGGGAATCACCAGAGACCCCACGATACGATATTATCACGATACTTAACTCACGATACGATATTATTACGCGATATGCTGAGTATTGCGATACGATATATTGTGAGTTATCACCTTTTTTTTTTCGACTGCAAATTATGTCCATAAAGATAAACTTTGTCAGTAAGATAAAGTTCTCGGTTTGGTTCTCTCACTTCAGTTATTTTTATTGCTGACAAACTGAACTGTGTGTATTACAGTCTAGTCCAACTTAACTGAATGCTAACATGTGTGGACTGCTGTACTATTACAGGTATTTTGAACAGTGCAATTAGCAAAAGTTGTGTAGCCCCTTCAGCAATTGAAGAATTTGAAAGTAATTTACTGTTAAACGTTGCGATGGTATCACATACCTTGGTTCCAGCATCTTGAGTATGTAAGAAAAACCCTCGTTTTCCACAATTGTATGGATGCTGGTCTTTACACATAAAGTAGGTGATTGATTGTGTGTTTTTTGTTTTGTTTTGTTTTTTTAGCTCGCTCTGAATTGGGAGGTAGCTTTGTTAAGCTAACAGTGTCCAGCGTTGGTTGGTTTTTCAGTTGAGCTGATTTAGAGTTATCTTTGCCACCCTCGACTAACTCAGGATGGTGGCGCATGAGATGGGCCCTTATGTTCGTAGTATTCCCAGAGTATTTGACTTTCATACGACACTCCTTGCAAATCACATGGTGTCACATCCATCTCCTTTGTCCCATCCTTGTTAAAAAATCCAAAATAGGTCCATACGTTTGACTTAAAGGCGGGCGGCGCTTTCCTGATTTCTTTCTCTGATGCCCCCATCTTTGTTTTACCAACTTGCTCCCGCATGCTGACCGTCAACTCTACTGACCTCACTAGAAAAAAAAATCTCAACAGCACCATCTGGTGGACTGAGAAAGCAATTGATTTTATTATCCTTGTACTCAAAAGTTCGATTTGTATTTGAAATTTATATAATAAAATATCGATATTTAGTGTACCTGTATCGATACATTATTGCCACACAAAATATCGCGATACTATGCTATATCGATTTTGTTTTTTGTTTTTGTTTTTTTACCTCCCCCCACCCCTATAAATTAGCAGATTTCCTAAAATTCAGCATGTTAAGATCTTGTTTTCATGCTGTTGTACATTAGCATAAACTGTCCTTATTAAATAAACACAAAAAGTAAAGTGTGTCAGATATTTGAGACCTTTTAATTCGCTGTTTATCTAAACCACCAGTGCAAAAGTCTAATTTAAAAACAGTGCAGTAAAGATAAATAAGCTACATTTAAGATGTAAAACAAAGGAATGTGTTTTGTTTTGTTTTGTTTTTTTAATGGGTCTAAATTTGTAATTTTGTCGTTATTCTTCGTTCCACTTGTTAAATCAACTCTTGCAGTGTTGATTGGCAACATAAAAATCACCAGTGAGTAATGTTTGACCTTTGACCTTTTCCTCCTCAGTCACACTGTCAGTGGAGGCAGCCTCCAGGCAAAGAGATTTACAGAAGGAGCAACATATCTGTGTATGAAGTGGATGGGAGAGACCACAAGGTGAGCACACCTGAACAGGTGAGGTGTCTAACATGGATTCTTTGGCCTGTCGCTGACTGTTGGTCTGTTTGCAGATCTACTGTCAGAATCTTTGTCTACTAGCCAAACTATTTCTTGACCATAAGACGCTTTATTTTGACGTGGAGCCCTTCATCTTCTACATCCTCACTGAAGTCAACAAACAGGGAGCGCACATCGTCGGCTACTTCTCCAAAGTAAGTCTCACCAGCGAGGGCTAAAGTGTGAGGTTTGTCTGTCTGTCTGTCTGTGTTTTTACGGTGTGCCGGCCTCAAAGGTCATTTCCTCAGACTCATTTCGGACTGATCATCATAACCTTCGTCTGGTTTTGTCTGCAGGAGAAAGAGTCTCCAGATGGGAATAATGTGGCGTGTATTCTCACGCTGCCGCCTTACCAACGCAGAGGCTACGGGAAGTTCCTCATAGCTTTCAGTAAGTGAGCACGAATGGTGTGCGTAATATCAGTGAAAATGTTAAGAATGATAAATGAACATCATGAAATACCAGGGCCTGCAGTTTTTAATCTGTTAACTTCTTCTGTCAACAAAGCAAACAGAAATGCATTTGGTGAAATAGACACACTTCAGTAAATACAGGCCCAAAATTTAAAACCACAGTTACCTTAAAGCCTCCTTACTGCTCGCCAGCAGCAGGTCTAATAAAATCTCTGTTCCTGCTGCAGGTTATGAGCTGTCTAAGCTGGAGAATACAGTGGGGTCTCCAGAGAAGCCACTCTCTGATCTGGGGAAGCTGAGCTATCGAAGTTACTGGTCCTGGGTCCTGCTGGAGATCCTAAGGGACTTTAGAGGAACGCTGTCCATCAAAGACCTCAGGTAGACACACAAAAACATGAGTGCTCTTTGACTGCAGACATAGTGGCCTGTAACCTGAACAGCTTCTGCAAACATGGACGATCCTGCTTTGCTTTTCCACTATTTTGTAGAAACTAGGAAGGTTAGGATCACTGAAAAGATGAAATGCTTGTCCTGTGCAGCATTAGCCCTTTTATGCAGCAGCCCCTGGGATTTACATTTAGTTTGCATGTGAAACAAGTTTCTCATTAACCAAAAAAAAGGACTGCATGTTACAAATGTGCATCTGAAAATTGATGGCAACTCCAACGTGCACTTAATGTTAAATTAGAGGTTGTGCTGTTGTTTTGTAATGAACTTTTATAGCAAACACGAGCATCTTTTGTATAAACAAACATTTGTAATTTTACATATTGACTTAAAATTTTGTTCACAAAGATTTTCTGATAGAACCTCTGAAAAAGGGATTAAATTTATGCTCTGGTGTCTTCAAATCGAGCAAACAGTCAAATCAAAGCCAAAACCGGGAATAAAAATAACTCCCAGCTGTTCCGACTTTAATGTTCGTGTCCGTCTGCGTTTTCCCAGCCAGATGACCAGCATCACGCAGAGTGACATCATCAGCACGCTGCAATCCCTCAACATGGTGAAATACTGGAAGGGTCAGCACGTTATCTGTGTGACGCCCAAACTGGTGGAGGAGCACCTGAAGAGCGCTCAGTACAAGAAACCACCAATCACAGGTACCTGCACACGCTGCACACCTGGACTTTGTCTTTTTACACTTTTTAACTTCACGTGTTTTCCTGTGGAGTCTTGCAGTTTAAATAACCACACAGAAGTTTATGAACTATAAACACTCTTAAGGGAAAACGATAGTGAGTTATTTTTGCTCTCCTTATCACTGGATTTTTCCAAAACAAGAAGAAATTCTTTTACCTGCTGAACACATGACCTGATCCAGAGTTCTGGTTTAAAATCGGCTTGTTAATAGCACCATGTTGACACAAAGTCTTTACCGACAATATTCTCTTAAACTATATATATATATATATATAAACTATAAACTGATCAGTATGTTGGTGTCTGTCACAATGAATGAGTTCATTTCACTTGATTTGACAGTGTCACACCTTCTTAAATCCCATGTTTAAAGTTTACTAGCTCTGATGAGCAGCTGTCACATTAAAAATAAATGGCAGCAGTACGAGAGGAAAAATACAAATATTCACTTCTGGATTTTCTGCAGTATTGCTCTCTTGCCTTGTTTGCAGCATTAGTGTTGCATTTTTTAATTTTTGTTTAATCCTTATATTTCTTCTTGACCTGCTCTTCTGATCGAAGTAGGCAGCGCTCGAGCGGTCTGATTTGTGCAGAGGACGAGTGAAATGATGCGTCAAATGTCCCCTTTTATGTGAGCGTACTCAGAGCCTGAAGTTAACAGAGAAATTTGATAAAACCACCCTTATGATAGCCATGATCTCTGACTGAGGTTTTAGGTTTTGTCGAGCCAGCTAACATAAAGAAAGCTGGGATATGTTGAGCTTGCTTCGTAGTCCACCTCTCTGTACGATGAATCCTCAGGAGGAACCACAGAAGGGCTTCAGTAACAGGCCTCAGAATTTACTGATATAAAACTTTCATGTTAAACTATGCTTTTGTTTATCTAATTGTTGGTTTTCTGTGTCTTTGCACTTCATTTTTCTTGTCTTTGTCTCTGAAGAACAATAAAGTTTTAAAACAAGCACACGCAGACATACAGTGAGGTCAGGGTTCACATATTCTGTTCAGATCTTAGAGCTCTGACACGCTCTGGATTGTCGTGTTGTATCTTCTCTGCTTTGTGTGCCGCCACACGAGGCTCATCTCCTGACAACAAACACAACAGAGTCGTCCTGTGTCGGTCTTTTAGCCTGCAGTGCAGCTGCTAACACGAGGTGTGTTTGTGTTTTCTGTCTTTTGTGTCGTTCCCAGTGGACACGATGTGTTTGAAGTGGGCACCTCCAAAAAATAAACAAGCCAAGTTGTCCAAGAAGTGAGAAACGGAGCCGGTGACGCCACATCTGTCAGCGTGTAATCATCGACCAGGCTCTTCCCTCTCAGCACTGTACATAGTTATTAGTATCACCTGTCTGTATTTTTTTAAATAAATCTCTAAATTAAAGACACGTCTCCTGATCTCTGATTCCAACACACATTAGAAATCACGCAAGTAACTAAATATTTGCAGCAAGGATGAAATATTTCTTTAAAGATAAAAAAAAAAAAAAGTGCTTAATTAGAAAGGTAAGATCATTATAGCTGAATAAAAGATGACCTTAAAGGTGATTTTTAAGTCATTTAAAATAAAATCAGAATTAGGAGGTAGAGACTTTTTACCTTTGTGTTCTTTTTATTAATTTTTATCACCTTTATCTAAACGGTGACGATCAGGAGTGGCAAACTAAAAGGTTCAAAGGTGATGATGCTTCAGATCCCCCACAGCAGCTCTGCTGTTTTTTTTGTTTTGTTTTGTTTTTGTTTTTTAAATTTTTGTTTTTCTTTAGTTTTAAAGTTTTGTTTTCCGTTAAGTGGAGTTTCAGTTAGTTACCAGGATGGGTTTGCTCTCTTCAGATTTTATTGTTTAAAAAATTTAAGTTTCAGTTTTGTTACCTTCAGTGTAGGCTTCGTGTGTGTGTGTGTGTGTGAGTGAGTGACAGCAGTAAGGTTTTCCTGGGTGTCCAAGGCTTTTCTGTGTGCACTGGTGATCTGTCCAGGGCCTATCTGGATCGATGAATTGGTGGCACTTTGAGATAACTGTTGTTAGTTTAAGTTGTATAAATAAAATTTAATTGAAAATGTGAACTGAAATCTTAAACTCAGTCACTTCAATACAAACACAATACAGCACTGAGGACAGTTTAACACGACACTTGAACTGGCTCAAGTGTGAATAATGCTGCTGTTTTTCTCCTGTTGGTGCTGCTAAGTTTATTCTTATCGTACTTACCTATTTTTATTTATTGTTTTTATCTCAAAGAGGAAGCCAAACTGAATTTCATCGTACCATGTATAATGACAATAAAGATCATTCATTCATTAAATCTGAAATGTGCTTTATATAGTAAGATAAAGACAACAATACCTACAATATCAGAGAACTCCTCCCTGTCACCACTCCTTTTTAATAAGAAGAACCAGGCTCAGGGAACGGTTAGTTTTGTAGATGAACAATACTGGTTTAGTTTCTGTTTTTCTAAAGTCTTCTATTTTTATTTCTGCCAACTAAAATGTGTTTTTAGTCTTAGAGAAGTGAGGTGTGTTTCTGTAGAGTTAAATTATCTTCAGACACTTTTCATGCAGGTGTCTAAAAAAGGCTGCAGTCCATTCAGATGTTTCCATCTCTAATCAACTGGCACTCCTCATGATAACGGACTGGAGGAGCTGAATGGTGCAGAGCCATCAGGGCTGATGAGTTACACCTGAGGTCTGTGCTGCTGCTGATGGAAACTTGCACCACGTGTTTCTGCTTGGATTTCAAACCAAAATAATCAAAATTGGTGCCTCTAATGTGCGGAAGAAAAGTGATTTTTACTTTTCAGAGGACCTTTTCTTAGATTTTATTGCTTTTATTTTGTTGCTAAATGCTCATTGCTGCCTTGTTGTTACTGTTTTCAGTTGGTGAGGTGGAGAGAAATTCACAGCCTGTGTATCAGTATATAAATCAGTTAGAAATAGGTTCCTATTTAACAGCAGCAGCATTAATGCAAACATCAGAGGTTTTATTAATTATATTCCAGCTCTGATGTTTATTATTCTGAAACAGACCTCTCTGAATGCAGCTTCAGCTTTAACTTGGAAAAATTTTACTGAGAACTTGAATCCGGTGTTTTGACTTTGCTTTAAACATTTTTTAAACATGTATTACTGCTTCCTCCACTGCATGCAGTATTTGTAGTTTGTCACTGAAAGGTATCAGGGTGGCACTTTAACCCTCTGAGGTCCCCCCCAGACAAACTCACATTTAGGACCCCTGGGACCCAAACAGGTCCCTGTAGAAAAAATGCTCTAAAAATCATATAAATTAATTTTTTTTCTACTTTGAAAGCTTAAATCTTTTCATCAGCTTCAGTCCTAATCAGAACTATTACATTAACATAAACTTTTTTTTAATAAACTTATGAATAAACACAACTTTGTTTCGAACAAGAACAATTTAGTTTGAAAAAAAATCATAAACATAGTGAACAAATAAAACGTGTGTGTGTGTGTGTGTTGTGTCCATATTTTTAAGCCATATCTGCCTGGTTTGCTGGGAATGTATTGGCAGAACGAGCAGCGGCCCCTGAAAGGAACCAGCTGCTCGTCCACACAGATGTCTCTCCCTGGTTTGTACAGGAGAAGTTGGTGGTTCCAGAGATTCCACAACTGGCTGATTGCTGCCTGTTTGTCCCGTCAGATTCGCGGCGGTCTTGTTAGTGGATCATCAAACCTTAGGATGGAACTTATAGCTTTTCCATAACATTGTGGCCCAAAAAATGGAGCACCCTGTCTCCTTGTCCCACAAGCTCAGGGTGGACTCATGGTCAAAATCAGCAAGCCAATATATGCCCAGAGCTCCGTCTCATCTGTGTGTCTCCATGCAGCCTTGGTACGCCGCCCCTGGAGGTTTGTGTATGTCAAAATTAGCTGTATCATCTCATCTGTGATGAGTAGACCAAACGCTGTTCGAGGGTTGCTAATTCTGACCACAGAAAAATGTGTGAGCCCAGGGGTCGGAACTGGAGGAGGCACATACCGTAAACTCTCCTGATGAGTTGGGGCCCAGATTACAGCTCCATTTCTTGACCTCCAGGTGGCAGTGACATCCTCTTCCTCCTCCTCCTCCTCCTTCATGCCCTCATCTGAGGTCTCATCCATACTGCTGGGAATCCCCACTGGAAAGCCCTCTTCTTCAGGTTCCTCAGGAGTTAAGCTATCCTCCTCCTCTTCATCTGTAGCAGGCCTCAGACCTCTCTGTACTGTAATACCTTTTAATTTTCTTCTTCTAAGATGGCTGCTGAAAAAATGACCAGCCAGGCAAACTAACTGGGTTGATTTATAATTTTGCAGATCAAACAGATGGATGTTTTATTTTGTGTCTGTCTCTGGGCAGTTTTATATGTTTTTGTGTGTGTGTTTGTGGTGGTGGTGGATGTTTTCTGTTGCCATGAGAAGGAGGGGGCTTTGGACACAAACACTCACACATACACACAAAATAATTTCTCAAGCACATTCACAGCACACCTTTACCTCACTACAAGAGGTAAAGACTAGACTATTTTTGTTACGATAATATATTTTATTTCTATGCAATAATGCAACAAAATACAACAGAGGGGCTCCATTTAGACCCCTTCATTAGGTCTGCTGCCAACTGGTGGTTAAATATGGATCAGATGACCCTGAACCATCCCTTAGTTATGCTGCAATAGGCCTAGGGTGCTGGGGGCTTCCCATGATGCACTGAGCACTTCCTCTTCCTCACTTCCTTTCACTCTCCATGTGTTTATACACCACTTGCATTTAATCATTAGTTATTATTAAACTCTGTCTCTCTCCCATAGTGTGTCTTTTTTGTCCTGTCTCCCTCTGCTCTCTTCTGTTTCCCTTCATCCCCAACCGGTCGCGGCACATGGCTGCCCCTCCCTGAGCCTGGTTCTGCCGGAGGTTTCTTCCTGTTAAAAGAGAGTTTTTCCTTCCCACTGTTGCCAAGTGCTTGCTCATAGGGGGTCGTCTGACTGTTGGGGTTTTC
>VUQI01062000.1:8856-29511 GCA_015106735.1 Paratilapia polleni
TTACAGACAAATTGAGGTCTTACTTAAAGGCCAGCTTACTGGGTGTGCTTACTTCAGTCTTTTATGAATCAAGATGAGGTGATCCTGATTCTCTTCACTCATGGCTGCTGCAAATTTGCATTGAGCTAACAATACAACACACACAGGGCTTCCAGAGTAGTCAGTTAAAATCAGTATTGCCACACTGCTCTCGCACAGCCAGGGCTAATAGCCTCGCTGCCTTCTGGTTGACTAATTTTCTGCCTCAGTATTTATCATAATTACTATAGTTGCTGCTGTGTCATATTTACCCCTAGTAACTAATAAAGCTGTAGAAAATAACAGTGCGGCCTCCGTTCTGACCTTCAGATCAAACCAGTTCATCATGTAATGATCATCAGTCAATCAAATGAAATATGCAAACAAACAAAAACATAGGGAACAGGAACAGGGAGATAGTGTTGCCAATAATAATAAGTTCATAGAACTCAATCAAAATATAACATTTAAAGTCAGAGGTTTCAAAATGCTTGTTGAACACTTTCAAAAATGACGCTGAACAAACGTGAGTCGTTCTATTTATTTTCTATTGAGTAACACCATTTTAACATTATTACAAGTTTATAGTTTGGTTTATTTACTGAAAGAAGTTGAATGGAAGTTTTTCTGGGCTTCCAAATTTGACATTTGAGTAGTTTAAATGTGTGCGTCATTTGCATATGTGAGTATTAACAAAGACACTTTCGCAAATTTCGCCAAAACTTTTGAAAGAAACAGTAAAAAGCAAGGACCTAAAAGTTACAATGTGCCATAAGTTAAAGGTTAGTTTGTCTGATTTTTTTGACATACAGTCGATTTTCTATCCAACGGCCCCATTAAGGTAGGCTCCATGTGGTTAAAGGTTCAGTTTTGGGCCCTTTACAATAGTTGAATTCACACTGTTTAAATCTGTAAGAAGAACGGTTTAAGTAAACTCACTTGAGCAGTTTCCACACTGGTGGAGTCATGATGTGCGTCATTGCAATTTCAAGCATGTCAGCTCTTCAGGATGCACCACTGCTCAACCCTGTTGTCCTATTTCCCTTCTTCAGTGCACATCCACTCTCCAGAAAAGCATCATTTTTGTCATATTCACCCCATCACTTCATTGGCTACTGTACTTGAAGCCTTATTTGTCAGTGAGTAAGGTAACTTTCAACCACCTGAAACACTTCACACTACAAACCACTTTCACCCATTCACACACATTTGTATTGTGCTTTCATTCTGCACAGTCACAGTCATATACCAATAATATATGGGGTGCAGTATATTTCTACATGTGGACTGGAGGAACCAGGGATCAAACCATTAACCTTTAAATAAGTAGTCGACTTCCTAAACCACAGCTGCAAACTCTCTCACAGAAATTATGATATATTACTAAATTCTTTTCCCAGTTATGTTGTGGTGGTAATATTATCAGTGACTGAGTTGCGTTATTAGGCATTTTTAAAACTGGCAAAGTGCTACATTTATGAGCTGCACTAGAGTCACCTGGAGTTGTTTGTCGTGGATAGTAGAAAACACGTACTTCTCAGAGCAGACACAGAGATTTGGTGCCACTACAAGAGGATTTTGAAGATATATAAATAAATGTATAAATAAATATATAAACACTGTCTGTGAAAATTGTACCCACACATTTAATATCTTTCTGACATACATTACATAATTTAATATTTCCTCATTACATAAGAAGAAAATGAAATTCAGTTCAATTCAGTTTCATTTATATAGACAACACCTGACAAAAACAGTTGCCTCAAGTCGCTTTATGCTATATAAGGTATAGAACCTACAATATTAGATTTTAATACTATAATATAATATTGCAATATTATAAACTGGACAAGTGGAAGATAAAAGAAGAAGTGACAGGCCTAAAAAACAATCTACAGCAGACGAACAGTATCTGAAAGTCACGTCCTTAAGAAAGAGGGGAAAAATCCAGCAAAGACCTGACACAGGACCTGAGAGATGCATCTGGACCTTCAGTTCATCCATCTACTGTTTGCTGAAACCTCATCAGAAATGGTCTCAGTGGAAGGATGGCTGTCAAGAAGCCATTCTTAATGAAGGGAAACAGGGAGAAAAAGCTGGTATGAGGTATGACAAATTACACAAGAACTGGACTGAAAATCAGTGGCAACAGGTCTTATGGAGTGATGAATCCAGATTTGAAAGTTTTGGCTGGAGGAGGTCAGGAGAGAGGTGCAACAGTGAGTGTCTACAGCCATCTATGAAACACGGTGGAGGCTCTGTCATAGTTTGGGCTGCATTTCAGCCAGTGGTGTTGGGGATCTTGTCAGAATTGTTGGAATTATGAATATAGAAAAGTACTGTCAGATTTTGATCCACCATGTAATAATACTTGGAAAGCATCTGATTGGCAACAGCTTCATCTTTGAGCGTGACAATGATCCCAAACACACTGCCAATGCAGTAAAAGCATACCTGGATAGAAAAACACACAATCGAACACTATCAGCCAGAGCTTGGACCTCAACATTATTGAAGCAGTGTGGGATCATCTTGACAGAGAACAGAACAAAAGGCAGCCAACATCCAAAGAAGAGCTTTGAATGTCCTTCAAGAAGTCTGGAGAACTATTCCTGAAGACTACTTAAAGAAATTACAAGAAAGCTGCCTAAGAGAGTTCAGGCTGAAGAATAAAGGTGGTCATACCAAATATTGACTGTCAAGCTCGTTAGAATTGTAAAAACAGTTTTTGCCTTATACTCTGTATTTCCATTTATTTTTAGCACATGTTTAAATAAATCGCAGCACCTATTTCCCATTTTCCTAGCAAAATATAAAGAAATGAGAGGTGGCTCGAGACTTTTGCACAGCACTGTATATATAAACATAGTTTCTTGTAAATGCTGTACCCAAATCCGATTGAGAGTCAAAGACAGGGCAGAATTGTATTTTGTAACAGAACTGGGAGATGTTTAAGTGCCTTGGAAAATGTTTTAAAAGGGCAATCAATCATTTTATTGAGTAACTATTTGCTTTTCAGTGGTGTAGCTACTATTTATTTGCTAATGTTTGGACTGCAATATCCCTCCATTTGACAGTTAGGGTAGGAGAAATTGGTAGTAACCATAATAGAGCTAGAGGCTCCTACTGCACACTGTCTCAAGTGTAAAATGCTAAAAAAAAATCTTTCAGATAATATTAGTGTGTGTAATTTAAATAGAAACCATGACTATGAAGGATTCAGTAACTCTTTGGATTTTATAACCCTGTTTATGCACTGAAATAGGCCTGCTTTAGCTTTAAACACTGTGTGTTTAGACTCTTAAAACAGATTCAGCCCACTTTCTTCTTACAGAAACTGATTTTTTATAATTTTTTTTTTCAAAGCTGCCTTGTGAAATATGTCTTAAGGCATTTAATAGAAGCTAAACAAAGGAGACACCTGACACCATGTGGGATTATAGAAATGAAAATTTGATTTCTTTTAGTGAATCCAACTTAGCCTTGAAAATCGTCAATTTTAGAGGCGACAAAACCCAGTTACACTTCAATCTCAGCAGGGGCTGTGCACCTGCACTCCCTTTAATAGAACCTGTGGGGTTCAGCCCATTACATCAACCTATCTTAAATCAATACATAGCGCTTCTCTGCAGGATTAGTGTCTAAGTGTAATGGCAAGGCAATTATCTTTCTTTAACACTGGTCTTGGTGTATCTGTGTTACTCAAACATAAGTCAGACATACACTTATATAATCTGACCTGGTGACTCATTAAATGTTTCCATTCCGGATGTCCAGAATTCAGTGGAAACATCGAGAGTTTGACTTATGTGAGAAGACTTTATATGTAGTTCTTAAACTTTTTGGCATGCCCCACTTCAGAAACCAAAAAAGTTCATGCCCCACATATTTTTATTGTCACTTTGAGTGCTGTTGTCTGTCTGTTTGTACTGTTTATCATTGAATTTTTTCTTCCTGTTGCACTATTTATTGTTGAACATCTGTGGTTGTGTGTGCTGTATTGTTTGCACCTTGGTTTATATGGAATGATATACTGTATATCTGTATGGAATGATAGGTATATGTACACTGCACAAAAAAATTACAGGAACCCTTTTTAATCAGAGTGTAGCATCAAGTCAATTAAACTTCTGGGATATTGATCTGGTCGGTTAAGCAGCAGAGGGGGTTGTTAATCAGTTTCAGCTGCTTTGGTATTAATGAAATTAACAACAGGCGCACTAGAGGGGCAACAATGACACGACCCCCAAAACAGGAATGGTTTTATTGGTGGAGCCCACTTTCCCTCCTCATCTTTTCTGGCTGATTTTTCACTAGTTTTGCATTTGGCTCGGGTCAGCGTCACTACTGGTAGCCTGAGGCAATACCTGAACCCTACAGAGGTTGCACATGTAATCCAACTCCTCCAGGATGGCACAACAATACGTCCCATTGCCAGAAGGTTTGCTGTGTCTCCCAGCACAGTCTCAAGAACATGGAGGAGATTTCAAGAGTCAGGCAATTACTCTAGGAGAGCTGGACAGGGCCATAGAAGGTCCTTAACCCATCAGCAGGACCAGTATCTGCTCCTTTGTGCAAGGAGGAACAGGATGAGCACTGCCAGGGCTCTACAAAATGACCTCCAGCAGGCCACTGGTGTGAATGTCTCTGACCAAACAATCAGAAACAGACTTCGTGAGGGTGGCCTGAGGGCCCGACATCCTCTAGTGGACCCTGTGCTCACTGTCCGGCACCTTGGAGCCTGATTGGCATTTGCCATAGAATACCAGAATTAGCAGGTCTGCCACTGGCGCCCTGTGCTTTTCACATATGAGAGCAGGTTTACACTGAGCATGTGACAAACATTATGCTGCCTGTAACATCGTTCAGCTTGACCGGTTTGGTGGTGGATCAGTGATGATCTGGGGAGGCACATCCATGGAGGGACACACAGACCTCTACAGGCTGGGCAACAGCACCCTGACTGTCATCAGGTATATGGATGAAATCCTTGGACCCGTTGTCAGACCCTGCAATGGTTCAGTGGGTCCTGGGTTCCTCCTGGTGCACGACAATGCCCCGGCTCATGTGATGAGAGTATGCAGGCAGTTCCTGGAGGATGAAGGAATTGATACCATTGACCATACAAACTACTGAGAACCATTTTGAGTTGCTGCAATGAAATTTCAGTAAAATGAACTAGCCTGCTGTATCATTTTTTCACTTTGATTTTCGGTGTGTCTTTGAATTCAGCCCTCTGTAGGTGGATAATATATAGCATATATATATGTGTGTGTGTGTGTGTGTGTATGTGTGTATGTGTTATATATGTATAACACATACACACATACATGTATGATGTATCAGCTGTATACTCTGTATGTGGAAGAATGACAATAAAATTAACTTGACTTGATAGACCACAATTTTTATCTTTTATTTTCATCATTCAAAAAAAAAACAAAACACGGACCACACTGAATTTTAACTAGATAAATGTAGGTGCAATAGCATCAGCAAATTCCTGATTCCCTAAAAAAATCCTGTTCATTCAACTTAGTTTCATTCCCAGTTTTACCCCTCGTTGTCCAGTGGTTCCCACTGCTGGACCCCACCAGTGGGAACCAGTGATATAGAACAAGGGAGGTAGCGTGAGAGGTTTATACTCTACCCTGAAAAGAGTATTACACAAAATAATCTTAACTCATGATCTACTTACTAGGTTGTCACAGAGGTGGCTCAGTTGTACTTAATGGAGAGTTCTGGACACACAAGAAAATGTGGTCTCTGTTCAGATGTGAATGGCCTCCCTAATCTCTCCAGCTGTGCTCTGACTCCTGGGTAAACAAGCTCCACATTATACATATGTACCTGCAAACCATTTCACATTTTTTGTTGTTCTTTCTAGTGTTCATTTTCCTGTGATCATTCTGATTGCTTGTCTACTGAAAGGTTTGCTTTTTCGTGTTACCTTTGTATCTCTAAATCATGCAATCACACAGCTTATTTTCCTGAGTGGATCAGATTTTATTTTCCTTTTTAAAAACCTTTTTTTTCTCTTTATAAAACATTTTTAAATATTTCATCACACCAAGTTTTCACATTTCTGCAAAAATATTAAGGAATCCATAAATCTGTAGGCTGAATTTAGATCAGTTTGAAATCGATTATAACTCTTTTAAAGACTTGGCTATATCTAATAGCTTTGTAGGCAAAGACAAATCCATCAAAACAGGGTACTGATTTATTATTATTAGTGGATCACTAAGTATCTCCTTTGGATCATGAAACCAGTCTGAGCGTTGTTCAGTTGTCCACAAGTAGAATTATTCATTTATAACTTTGGTTCTTGAAGTAATCCTGATGGGGTACCAGCAAATATCCTCTCTAGGGGTTTGCATAGCCATATACTGATGCTCTGAATTGCTAAAAGACCATTTTTGCAGCATATAACACCATTCCTGTTGGTGTTGCAATGGTAGAAGGTTGACAAAACTCAATAATGAGCAAAAACATTTCATTCTGACCAGAACTGTCTCTGCCTTCCCCAAGTTTCAGGCGTGGTCAAAATAATTGTGATGGCAGCAGATAATGTGTAATGATATGTTCTATGTTCAGTAGAAGCAATGCAACAGGAAGGGCTAGAATTTCATGTTTAATGGACTGACAAAAACAAACAAGACAGAAACATTTATAACAGAAGGAACTTATTGCACTTTTGTCCACATGGTAGACACAAGTGACACAAGTAACCAGTGCTGTCACTCCTGTGAGTTTTATCACCATAAAATATGCATACACCACCACACTCTGGCATATAACTATTTAAGTTTGTTTTTTTTCCTTTTTAATGTCTCTGAGATTCATTCCAAGTCTTTAAAGTTTTGCAACTGAGTCAAAATCCATTTATACTCAATAAACGATTAATATCAGAGCCTCCTTAACTTTAAAGACAAAATAACAAAAAAGAAAGAAAGAAAGAAAGAAAGAAAAAAGAAAGAAAGAAAGAAAGAAAGAAAGAAAGAAAGAAAAAAGAAAGAAAGAAAGAAAGATTGGGCACATTTGTTAAAAGTAAATTAATGTCCTATCAAAATGACCTGATAGGACAATGACTTTTCTATTCGAGTGAACATGTTTGTTTCCCAGTGCTTTCAGTAACAGAGCAAAAACCCAGAGGACTTCATTTTAGTTTCTACCAGAGCTTTTTCTCGCAGTTCTCTCTCCAGAGGTCATTAGGCAGCCATCCAGATGGTGAATGAGATGAGCAGGATGAGTAAAACTGTCAGCGGCGTCACGCAGCCTACATACAACATGGTGCACACACCACAGAGTGCAGTCAAATAGGCGCTCAGTCTGCTGAACACAATCTTCCGTACTGTAGTGCAGAACTGGGGAGAGAAAAAAAAGAAGTGAACATTAGGCAGTGATAAATGATAAAGTAGTGGAGGTCTGTTCTAAAAGCAAAAGGCTTGATGAGGATGGTAATTCGGACATGAGTCAGCACTAGATGGAGCTACTCACCTCATGAAATGGCGGAGTTCATTTTCACTTTAGTGGACTGAAGCAAACAAGATGCCCTCAATTCTCATGATAGAAAGACTGAATTTGAGGATTAAAGTGCTCATTCACGGTGAAATAACTTTTCTTAATGCTTAATGCTTTTCTTTCTTTATGCTTTTATCTGACTGGTACAGCATTGTGAAGTATTACACATGCAATGAATCCTAAACCTTTGGCTTTTGCTTGGAACATTTCTCATAACACAGCCCACAGGATGCAAAGATAGAAACACTATTAATTAAAGATAACCTTTGAAAAGTGAGTCTAGCTTTCCACATAGATCTCTAAAAATCTCCAAAAAGTAATAATGGATCATTCTGTGAACCTATTGAAAGGTGAAATAAATACTAGTTAATATGTGTTACGTTTCAAAACCTTTTCTAATGTACTTAGTCTGTAAAACACACCTTATATGGACAGATTTGAAGAACAAATTCATGTTTTTCCTATCTGAAACAATACTCATGTACCTATGTGTGCAAAACATATGGTTTTGGCTCCTTTTTTTTTTTTTCCTGTCCACACTGGGTGTGAAGAGATTCCTTTCTAATATGTTTTTCCAAAAAGTGAGCAACAAAATCTACAGCCCTCGAACAGAAAACCATTTTCTGTTCAAAAATGGTTTTCAAAGTTCAGTAAAAGCTAATATTCAGTTGCGGTCTGACTTCCTCTGATGCAATGTTTTAATAAAATCTTCCAATCTTCCTTTTTGGTATAAAGTTTCCTCAGAGTGGGGCTGCAATGACCAACAAACCATTTAGTCTTGTTTGAAGTCAGACTTGGAAAAACGTGAACCTGTCCTTTAGTCTTCCTGACAGGAGGCTTGTCACTCTACCTGGTATGTCTGGTAGCTGATGGCCATTCCATATCTGCAGTACATGACGTAGTGTTCACAGTTGTACCACAGCAAGCTGTAGGTGACAGATCCCAGGAGTTTCTCAGCCCTTCGTGCCACCTCATCTCCATCCAAGGGAGGCTGTCGGCACACTTTATCCATGTGGTTGATCAGAATCTCTGAGCCATAAGCAAAATCCGCCACGGAATCCACTCTGACACTCGCTATTTTGGCGATAACCCCCAAGAGGAGGCGGTTATTTGTTACCATTTTTGCAATTGCGGATTTGTTTTTGGTGATCGCAGGCAGGATGTCTGGAATGAGATGAGCCACACGATCATTCCCAAGGTAAATACCAAAATGTGTGAATAACGTCCTGGGCACCTCAAGGAAGTCACCACGCTTGTACAGAGAGAGATCATACTTGGGCTTATCTTCCGTTTTGGAAGCTACAAAGAAAAAGTTGAGTAGTTGGTAAAGAAACATGATGGCAGTATGCAGCACACAGCTTGAGACCTGAGCATTTTATTTATAATGGAAATGGGAGGGGCGAGTCTTCCTACAAGGATTAAATGTTGGTCAATGTTTCAGTATGAATTTCACAGAGGAACAAAGGGGCTTTCTTTAATCGCTTTGCTGTGTGATTGGGTTTCGAAATTCAGGCCTCATTTGGGGTGTATTAAGGTCAAGTGTCCTCATCAAGAAGGCTAACTTGGCAACAAGTTAATTCCATTTTAAAGGTCACAGATATTGAGCCATTCTCCCCAAATAAGCAGCCTTTGTTTGCAGACTAACTCGGCCTACAAGTGGCTCATTATTATTCAGCAATTTCTTGAATACTAAGAAATATGCAAAACAAGTAAAATTGCCTTAATTCCAAATGTAGTCTTTTAATGAAGTGAGTTTAATGGCAGTTCCTTGGTGTAACTCTAGTTTTGTGTACTGCACATGTACTCAGACTGCTGTTTTAGATGCTTTCACACACAACCAGTTTCACAGCTAACCCTAAAACCACATATCTGCCATTATAATGGAAAGTTCGGGGCTCTTCTTCCACTATCACTCATGTGTAGATGTATGCAGAGCCGGATTCACAAAAGGCACACAAGGAAAAAGAAACTGTTTATTAAACAACAGTCATATTCACAGCTTTGCATCAAGTATACTACCATAAAATAATCTTTATTTATATACATCAACATATTGTTTTAGTCCACTGTATGCTCACTTTTGTGGTGACTCAGTGTTAGCAAAAACAAGTCACTGTATTCTTTTGAGAAAAACAGACTATTTAGTCCCCACATTTTTAGAATAAGAAGAAACTAACGATGTAGTAACAACACAAAATATTCAACATTGTCTGCCCAGTAAAATCAAAGTATTGTGTCAAAGCATAAGACTGGAATTCAACACTGTAAGGAGGTTTCCAGTCAGTCTTCTTTCCCAAGTAAAAGTTCATCTTGGCTTCTTTACAGGCTTCTTGGGTTGAGCTCCTTTAACCAGCCATCCACAGAGTGAAGGGAATAAGAATTGTGGGTAATGTAGTTGAAGGGGCCATACCAAAGCAGATAATAGAGATAATTCCAAGCAGCCCTGAAAAGATGGCGCTGCGCTGGTCCCTGATGATTGATTTCAGACACTCACAGAACTACAGGGGGAAGAAAATAGAACAGGTTATTTAACACTGTAAAGTTTCTTACTGGCTGTCAGCCAGAGACTGTTGTCTCAGGATGCTTTAAACATGGTCCCAGGTACTAATTAGCTGCTGTTGTAATTATTCAAAAAAATTAAAAAGCAGCAATAATCTGCCTCACCACATCAGTGTGGTGGTGAAATAGCTTTAAAACTGTGTCAGCTTTAGGTCAAGCTGGGTTATCAACCAGGCAGACAAGGGCCACATGAATCTCAGGGGCCTCAGAAACCCAGGTTCAACGCAATGTTATGTGGTGTCAGTACTAAGTGACCTAAGGCCAACTCTGCTAGCCTCAGGAAAACAGGCATATTTTTATGAGCATGGATATTGTTTGAAAGAAAGAATGAAAAAAAGAAAGAAAGAAATCTCCACTTATTATCTAAACTAATGGAGCTGTCTTGTCAAAAATGAAAGAACGTCAGTTACACATGTTCACATGCTGCATTTTCCCAAATAAAAGTTTTGTTTTATCAAAAAAACACACATTCTAACTTACATACAACAAACTGGATCAAGCTGTTACCAGTCATGGTATAGTAATAGGAGCTGTTTTAAACCCACTAACACTTAATTCGGCCGTGGTTTTAACTACTACAAAGTTTCGTGGATTGGAATACAGCCTTTCTTAGTACTGATCATGCACACATGATATAATCCACATTTGTCCCTGTAATGCAGTGAGGTCATTATGCATCCAAGTAACATTTTCAAACACATGTGCCAAACACGCATGTCACTAATGACAGATATGAAGCTGCTGTTAAGATCTGCACTCTTTCAAAGAAAATATTGGAGACTGTACCTTCTCTGTTTGCCGGCTTGTTGCTGCTCCGTACCTGCAGTATGTCACAAAGTGTTCACAGTTATTCCAGAGTAAACTGTACGGAAAGGCTCCGACTAGTTTTTCAGCTCTCTTGGCGACATTTTCATTGGGAAAAGGCTGTGTCTTCATCATCTTATCCATATGGTTAACAAGTATGTTAGAGCCATACGCGAAATCCTCCAGCGTGTCTACGCGCACCGTGGCACACCTGTACATGCAGCCGAGGATGAGTCTCGTGTTTGTGATGACAGAACTGACGAGCTTGTTGTTGTTCGTGAGCACGGGGAGGATGTCAGGGATCAGGTGAGCTACTTTATTGTCACCTAAGTAGATGCCGAAGTGAGTGAAGAGGGTTCTGGGAACCTCTAGCAGGTCTCCCCTGCGGAGGGGCGGCGGTGGAGCGCGCTGAGCGGGGCGCTCCCGCTGCTCGCTTTCCAACCAGCTGTACTCAAAGAGTCTGAACTTGAAGAGAAGAGAGAACTTCTCCACCAGGAATGTCAACAGCTGCAACATCGTGAGAGTATCTGAGGGAAGCATTTCAAAGTGCTTCCGTGAAATGGGCTTTTTATCCTTACTGGTCTGAGGAGGAGGAAAAAAACGCTTCCAGAAAATCCCAAGGACACGATTGGCCAGGAGTGACCTTGTGCACGTGCGCATTCCCCTTCACTCATCTCTTGAGCATCTTGCCTTTAGTTCCTTTTTTTGTGGCGCACAGATGCGCGTTTGTTCTCCACTAAACCGCTTTCATGTGTTTCATGAAAAGAATTCGTGTCAAGTATTCATTCACCGAGTAAATGTGTTTAATTTGTAGATTTAAAAATGTTAAACGTGTGAAGATGAACTCTGAAAAGATACACAATAAGTTTTAGAATATAGACCAAGCTGTAGCAAGTCCTCTTTTATTGGGGCTTAATAAACTGTAAATGGGGTAGAAGCTTAAAATGGCAAAAAATTTAAACAGTAAAGTACAAATACCTTAAAAATGTAATGAAGTACTGACTAGTAATGAACTTAAATACCACCCATCTTTGATCTGTACAAGCTCAATGCATTAGCTCAAAACTGAGTTCATAACAGACTATAATGTTGTTAGATGAACCAAAAAAAAGAAAACTTGTAATAACATAAAAGTGTGAAACAAAACTTTATTCTCAGTGGAGCTGTTTCTGCTGAGCTAATTATTTTCATGTGAACTGATTTGATATGTGATTTAAAATTAGACAACTAAGCTGATTATCGTCCAAACAGTGACTTGCAGATGAGTTTCTGGGCTGCAGATTTTGTTGACTCACAAGCCGTCCTGTCCCATCGTCAATCCAGGATAATAACAGACTGTGCCCCTGTGTTGGATGGCCTACACTTTCCCAGAAGAACCATATGATGAGATTACCTTAATCCTTTGGGTTTCACTTACACGCTTATCTTTTAACCCAGAAAATACTTTGAGAAACAGAACAGCCTTTTTGATCTTGTGTCTTTCTTTGGATCATTTGTTACACGTACGTTTGCCGACCTAGATTCTGTAAAATCCTTGCAAAAGGGATTTTGCAATTGTTGCTGGTATTTGACTTATGCCGACAGCCTTTTTAGACAGTGAGAAAGCCAGTTTGACTCAGAGTGTGTATCATGCTTTAGAGGAAGTGAGTGTTTGATTAATGAATATAACGCCATAAAACATGCAGCTCACTACAAGACTTCAGTTACACTCGTAAATTATAAGCAAAGGTAGTGATCGTAGTCTCATATCAGTATTTGTGCAGGAGGTGTGCTAACAATTAAGTTATTATTAAATCACTCAATGAATTAACATTACTTAGTGCAACTTAAAAACAAGCACGGTATCACTGAGACTTGTTCATGAACATCTAAACTGTAATATACATGTTTAAATTACACTTTATATTTGCAGTGGCGGTCCATTTTATTGCTAAGCATTTCGAAAATACACTCTGTCTTGAATATTTTTCTTGCCTAGAAAAAAGTTAACACCTTCTGAAGTTCATTAAAAACTAACAAATCCCAAATAACAAACAATAACTTGTTAGTAATCAGCGCAAAACAGATATCAATTATGCATCCTTGGAATCAATCTCTTTCAGGGCAGCAGTGGGTTTTTAGCAACTGTTAAATAATAAGATTGTTAACAACCTCTACTTTTATATTGTTCACTAATCCCATTAAAGAGTGAAATAATTTGGCTCATAATTATAGCTTATTCCTCTGTGCCGCAGACATCTGTTGTCCAAAACACATCAATGTCTAACACCAGCACAGCTGTAAACACTCACTGAAGCACCAGAATGTATATTGTATATATAGCACACAAGCACATAAACTATTCAGGTAAGAAGATTAGTATTAAAGGATAGGTATTATTAATAATGATAATAATATAAAAGTTTACTTCCACATAATCACACCAGCAGGACCAAATGAACCCAGTCCAAACTAGGTGTAAGAAATTAATACCGAATTAAACTACTGACCACAAGGCCACTATGTTTAAGTTTACAGGAGGACAATTAGTCATAAGTCCTGCATGACGTGCGGACAACAAAGCATCAGTCTCCCTGCATGTTACTGCAGATCACACCATGTTCAGCTGAGTCGACTTAACCGTCTGTGGCCGCAGGGTGAACTCGGATGTGGCAAAGCAACAAACCTTTGCCCCCCGTCTTGGGGAGATTTACACCAGGGTCAAACCGCTCCAGAATTATAGTTGTGACTGTTGGGGGATCCAAACAAGGATCTTTAAATTTAATTCCTGGTCAGTCGACCTGTGAACTATGCTGACTTTGTTTTTCAGCTTTAGAACTTAAGTGGATTACTGGCGTATGGACATATTTCCTTAAGATGTGAAACGTGAATATTTGGAGGAAAAAAATAATCTGCATTTAGTCAGCTTCACATTCTTATGACCGATTTACCGAGTGTAAACACTCTTTATAAAGCAAAGTGCTAACTTGCTTTTCTGTTGCTTTGCATCCTGATAAAAAACAAACAGTGTAAGGATGTCAGCCGGGCATCAGCGTGTGAACACATTCACAATAGCTCAAAACACATCTAAACATCCTGAACCCAGTGTTTAGAGAGAGTGCCCATGCCTTCATGGCACTTAGAGAAAGAAAGAGGCACTTTCCATCTGGCGTCTCTCCACAGTTCAGCAAAAGTTCAGTACTGTTTAGGTTCATGGGCCTGGCAGTTCATTCTTAGGTCAGCGAGGCTTTATATCCATCCTGGGCCTGTTTTTTTTCCACATAATAAAACCAGGTCACACAAAGGTAGTCAAGGTAAGATTTATCATCTAATGTCAACATCGGGCCCACAGATGAGCTATTATTAAGCTTTATTAAGTCACATTTATCGTTAGTGTTTGTTTTGTTGTAATAAAAAGAGGTGTGTTTGCTCGCAGCACCTTGAAGAGATGGCCACTGTAAAACAATTTGCAGCAGCTACATCCATTCGAAACAATACAGCATATTGGAAAGATAAGATCTGTCTGCTTACTCGTGCTTGCTTATTGATATCACCATCATAATTTGAAATTATAGCAGTTAATTCTACAGATTAATGATTGATTAATTGATTAATTTATTTATTAATTAACTGATATAAGCACAAGTCCATCGATCCATAGACAATGCAACCTTAAAATTCACAGCTGATAAGCATTTCTCTTTTGTGTGTGGTGCTTTCTAAAAGAAGCCTCAAACTCATCTGCCTCAAGAGAGCATTTTTCTTTTAACTGTGACTCAAACAAGCACAGCAGCACGAAACTGGAGCCATGTGATGAGCTGAGAACAGAGGTGAATGGGTGCTCTTTCTGTGCTGCAGATGCAAACTTGCACTGGTAACTTACACATACTGTGATATTTTTTGATACTAACGGCAGTATTTTGCTCTCTGTTGGTGGACACTAACTCAGGTTGCACTTATGGTATAAAAATTCCTCATGATGTACGTATGTATTAATGTATGTATTTTTATGTATGCGGTGGTTAGCGCTGTTGCCTCACAGCAAGATGGTCCTGGGTTCGAATCCACCAGCCAGCTGGGGCCTTTCTGTGTGGAGTTTGAATAACAATATTCACCTCAATATAAGGAATAAAAATCGTAACATCAGTATTAGGACTCACAAATGTCAGCAAATTGCTGAAGGGAGACTGCAGAAACTATCAGAATGGACGTGAGGGAATGTACAAAGAAGTGGAAAAACTAGAGGGACAAATACTGTATATTTGCCTCTGAAATAAACTGACTACAGCAAAGATATATAAATCATGGCAACAACGTCGGCCACTCACGTAGGTTACATCGTAAGAGTCACTGCAGAAGTCTAAATCATGCTTTAGCCCTGCGATGGACTGGCGACCTGTTCAGGTTGTACCCTGCCTCTCTCCCTACGGTAGCTGGGATAGGCTCCAGCCCCCTCATGACCCTGATTTGATGATTAGAAAATGGATGGATGTCTGCATAAACATAACTATTTAAACATGGGGTATGTTGTTGAAATGTTACTTGAAGAAACAAGGTGCAATCAAAAAGCAAGTGCACCCATAAAAAGCAAAAAACATTACCTGATTCAAATTTGCCAAACTCCCTTCATGTTAGTCTCCTTGTGCACCACAGAATTTGGATTTCGTGTTTCATTTGTTCAGTTAGCTGTACTTTCCCAACACTGTAAAAATGTCGAAAGCCTTCTGGGACTAGAATCACTGTGGAGGAACACTGAATCCTTTATTTATTCATGTGTTGTCTCACGGGCGGTCTGAAACGAAGCTTTGCAGTGTCGAATATGAACTCTGCTGAGGTCCTCAATAAATGTACATTCCCTCAGAAACACAGCAGACATAAACTCAGTGTCCTGATGAGGGGATTGCATGGTCCATTGTGGAATCATCTTGAATTTTGAAATAGAACCTTCTAGAAAACTCACGCTGCATGCGGATTAAATGCACATTCCTAATGAGATTACTTCAGATGGGTTGAGTGAGACTATGTGTCCCTCTGAAACCAAGCATATACAAAAAAAACCCCTAAAAATATCAATCAAAATGCACACCACCAATAACTGCACAAACAAGGCTGTTCTTAGTTATTATCATTGTGCATGTTGAACCTGAAATTTAGTTTTCTTTGCCCATTATCTGTTTAGGACTTGACAAAGAATCTTACAGTTATTCATTAATCATATCTAAGCTTTCTTTGACGACACCGATGGGGATTTATTGTCTCTGCTCTTTTGCTTTTGTGTTGGTCTGCATTTGCTTCGGAGTGTTTGGCTCCAGTTCAGTCAACAATAACTCAGCAGCACATGTGTTCCTTACAAACTAAGCCTGTAACTTAGCTGCTTTGTTTTCCCAGAAAAGCAGATTTTCCCTGCAGACTGGAGAAAGAGACACATTAGTACTCCTCTGAGTTACAGACTGCAAAGCCCTCATAGATGACTGTTTCATATCGCATTTTATTCATTTTTTTAATACAAAAACAGCTCAACCAGTTTTGACAGAAACTTCTTTTCATGAAACGTCAGTAAGACAAAGCTTACTTCAGTGCGGTTATGCTGTCTAATGTAGTTTATTTTGAAACATACATTCAGATAGTTCAGAAAATGACGTTACAGGCTCTTCAGAGTGGTCTCAATTCCTCTGATCTCTCTCAACAAGAAATACCAACTGTTTTTTAAAGTAATTTCACTACATTACACTTAATCCTATTAAAGTCTAAAGTTTGTTGGTCTGCTTGGTGTCCTGTGTACACAGTTTGTGGCTTGTTTGGTTTATTGTGATTCCACTCCCACTAGTGGTTGGTTTTGCACACTTGTGCAGTCAACCTTCAAAACAAGAGTTTGAAAATATCAGAGATTGCCCTGGTATTGTCAAACTCTTCATCTAATAAACATATGTTAGTGACATTATAAAACTTAGAGCACTCACCACCGAAAAGTACCATGTTTTAAAGCTGCTGTTGTTCAGTGATAACTTTACAAGTAGGCTGCCTGTTGCGGTCATTACCAGCAGTGTAACAGAATGTGTGACCTGAAAGTGCGTGTGTCAAACTGGCACAAACATTTTCTGCTTTATACCATGACCACATCATCACATGTCAATGCCAAAGCACAAATGACTGCTTTGTTAAGGTAAGGGGACCTTTGTCAGGATAGTAAAGAATAATAATATTTTTAACTGGTTGACTGGTTGGGAAAACAGTCATGGTTATCATAAAATAAAATCACTGTTGGTAGGGAGAAAAGTCTCAGTCATGCAAGTCAAAGTTAGTGAATCATCATAATGATTTATTAATTTGTGATTTTGACTATAGTCAATCAAAGAGGTACCTTTATGCAGGATTGTATATCCAGATTTTGACTTACCACAGTCTTTTGCACTGTTAATAATTGTAATGTTTGTTTCTTATTTTGGCAGAATTGGGATTCCACATCTTTGATTTAACAACAACTGCTAGTCAGTCTAAATTTTATGTGTCCCATTTCATGCTAAAAACATGTGTTCATCCATTTTTTGCATATTGTTTTGCAGGAACATGTTTTTATTTTTTTCAAGGAAGGGTTATTTGAGTTTTATCAAGCACTGATTAAGAAATGCAAATAAACTATGCTACAATCCAAACTCTTGGCTAGAACAAGCTCAATTTGACCGGTGGTCCAAATTTAACAATACCATGAAGTCCTTAATGCAAAAGATGAGTCATGATTCCTTCAAACTTGCTTTGTCAGCCTTACGGGCACACAAATGTACAGCACATAGCGATCTCATACAGCTGTCTTCTTCTACTGCAGTCAGTTACAGACTACGTCAAATCCAGGCAATGGTGGCTGCTGGACATTTGAGTCATAGGTTTTTCACAAAAAAAGTGAGTGGGATTGTTTGCTTATGAACCCCTTATCAAAGGCTGGACTCAGGACCTTGTCCAGATAAATATCCAACAGAGTCAAGCTGCTCTTCACTCTCCACTAAGACAAAACCACAACTGGTGGCCAAAGCAACATGGCTACATCACTTCTTGCAACAGCGGGAGGACTTTTGCTACTTTTCTCCTTCTCATCAGCAGTAAGTCAATGAGTATAGTTGAACATTTGCTGATACAGTTTTATTGAGCACAAAAAAAATTATTATTTTTTTCTTTTTTGTGCAGCAAATCCGAGGAGACAACCTTGGAACATGCAACCCCAATGATGGCTTTGTAAGTACACAGCTATAAGTCAGAATTTTACATGTTCCTGCAGTGGGGACTGTAGTTCTATACAAATCTATCAGCAAACTATCTTAAATATTGTTGTTTTACATGCTCTGTCTGTATTTAGGGAAAATACTGTCCTACCACATGTGGAGTTGCTGATTACATGCACACATATTTGGATGGGGTGGACAGGGATTTGAACATTTTGGAAAGGGAACTGGCAACAATTGCCAACTTGACTCAAGGGGCTGAAGAAAAAATTGTCTACATGAAAGATTCAACTGTCTCACATCAAAAGAGTTCCGACCCAGGTAACCCAATTATTTTGTGACATTAATTCATCTTAACACTCATATTACTGCAATTACATTGAACTGATACACAGTACATTCAAACAACATATTAAAGGTATCATCAAACTGGCTTATCTTTTTCATTTCAGACGTTTATTTCAAAAAGTCATCAAGTATTCTGGATGATGTCCTTCGGTTTGAAAAGACCATAGTTGCTCAGGAACAGCAAATATTGTAAGTTACATTTAACACTCAAATTGTACTTAATGACACAACACTTTCACATTGACTGGTAGAGACTATTAAAGCCCATTTACTCAAGTACTGAATATTTGACATATTATGTCACTTTATACTTCTACAACGGTTAGTTTTGGAGGGAAATTATGAACCTTTCACTCCACTACATTTTCTTGATAATTTAATTTTGTTGAATTTTTTTTTCCTTTTATCAGCACTATATGATGTGTTGCTGCTGATTAAACATGAACTCCTGTACCAGATTTTTAACATGACACTCTAAAGGAAGCTTGAAATTGAATTTTTTACAAAGCAGTAGTCATGTTACCTACTCCATCAGGTCAATGCACTCACAAACAGGAGTCATTTGTTACCCACACAATTTTCCCCTAAAGCTCTGTATACTTTATATATTTAATTAGGTTTTTATATTTATTTTATTTTATTATTCTTATTGTTATCATTTGTGACATATGTTTGAGACTCAGCTTTCTCAGCTTTGATAGAAACTGAGGGTACAGTTCATATAGCACTAACCATATACTCCATGTTTCTCTCTTTGCAGTGAACTCCAGAACTTAATCACTTCCAATGAGAGAAGAATGGCAGACTTGAAACAGCTCTCCATTCAGCTGCAGCAGAAATGCAATGAGCCCTGCAGAGATACAGTTGAGATCCAACCCACCACAGGATCAGGTAAAAAGAAAAAAATATATAAAAAAAACAAACTGTGACCTCCAAGTCATTCACATATCACAAGTTTCTCAATCTTCTCTCATCTGAACAACATTTGTCCTCTTTCAATGTTTAGTTAGAGACTAAAATCAATATGCTGTTTCAGAGCAGAGCAAACATTTGTCCTAGATGTAATGTCTTGTGACCTGAATTTTCAGTGGATGTTATTACATAATTATTTACCTAATTTAGAAATCATTCATGTTTTTGTGTTTTGATTTGTTATAATAGGCCGCTGTTAAAAGCATTTGAGCAGCCAGCATGATATTTTTTTTAACTTTTTTTCTAATCAGACTGCCAGGACATTGCAAACAAGGGAGCCACCAAAAGTGGTCTTTACTATGTGAAGCCACCGAAAGCACCAGAGCAGTTCCTGGTCTATTGTGAGATTGACAGCTTTGGACGTGGCTTCACAGTAATACAAAGGGTATGCATCACCTGAACCTATAACTCTCTTAATCTTACACTAAAGGATTCCTGCATATTATTTTGTGATAGAAATAGATCGTAATAGTCAGACAAAGGGCATGTACTTTGTGAGTCCCAAAGGTAACTAAATAACAGAGATAGCTTTGATCTTTAATCCTTTCATGCATGAATTATGACCTCTTCAGTCAAGATTTTTTCTATAACTGTATTTAATTACCCTTTAGGCATGAAAAGAACAATTCAAGTGACTACCATGCATGAAAGGGTTAAAAACAAGGCCTTTTCATGTCATTAACATTTTCTTTAGACCCTCCCTATGACTTGAAATATCATGACTATGATCTAATGACTAAAATCATAAATTTAAAGGTAATGTGGCTATGTATGTTAAATGTTAATTTTTTAAAATAAAAAAAATATGTAAACTGAATACTATTAAGGCCTCAATGAATTCAGATGTCAGTTGATAGATTAAAAAAGGGGGAGACTAACAGAAAAGCCAGGCTACCATGCTTACCCCCTCCCTTCAGTAATAATTTTCTGTTGACTAAGCACAGAAACCACACAATGAATTTTGACTCTGATGACTTCTTCGTGCCTGCAGAGACGTGATGGCAGTGTGGACTTCCACAAGGACTGGGTCCAATACAAGCAGGGCTTCGGTTATCTCTCCCCAGACGACACCACAGAGTTCTGGCTGGGCAACGAGAAGACTCATCTGCTCACTACCAGCTCCAACCTCCCAACTGTGCTCAGGATAGAACTTGTTGACTGGGAGGGCAATAAAAGGCATACACACACACACACACACACACACACACACACACATATATATATTCAATTCAAT
>VUQI01062002.1:16458-27218 GCA_015106735.1 Paratilapia polleni
TAGCTTTTTTTTTTTTTTTTTTTTTCAGATAAATATGTATATTAATGTTACAACAGCTTGTGTTGTGGTGCTTCCTGGTGACAGGATTTAGATTTTTAGCACTTTTTTCTAAACTCCTAACAAGCTCATGCCTTCTGTTTCTGGGTCTGTGATGCTCTGTTTTTCTCTTGTTGCCAATTATACCATATTGGCTTATCTGTATATACTGTGTCTGAATTTGGATTCATGAGTGTGGAACTGAGATCTGAACTCATACAACTGGCTCCAGTATTTCATCACTGACCTTCAACATCTCCTCTCCCCGGCTACACCTAACCTTGATTCAGACTTCAAAGTAAAGAAGCAACAACCAAGATATGTGACTAGATTGTCATTAGTGTTAAAAACACTCAATGGCCACTTTGTTAGGTACACCTGTTCAACTGCTTGTTAACGCAAATATCAGCCAATCACATGACAGCAACTCAGTGCATTTAGGCATGTAGACACAGTCCAGACGACCTGCTTACTGGGATTTTCCTCCACTACCATCTCCAGGGTTTACAGAGAATGGTCCAAAAAAGAAAAAATATCCAGTGAGCTGTAGTTCTCGGGGTGAAAATGCCTCGTTGATGTCAGAGGTCAGAGAAGAATGACCAGAGTGCTTATGCACAAGAGCATCTCTGAACACACAACACATCAAACCTTGAAGCAGATGGGCTACAGCAGCAGAAGACCACACCGGGTGCCACTCCTGTCAGCTAAGAACAGGACGCTGAGACTACAGTATGCAAGGACTCACCAAACATTGGAAAAATTATGCCTGGTCTGATGAGTCTCAATTTCTGCTTCGACATTCGGTTGAATTAGGGTTAGAATTGAACATAAACAACATGAAAGCATGGATCCATCCTGCCTTGTTTCAACAGTTCAGGCTGGATGGTGGCATAGTCGTGTGGGGGATATTTTCTTGGTGAACACTGGGCCCCTTAGTACCAACTAAGCATTGTTTAAATGTCACAGCCTACCTGAGTATTATTGCTGACCATGTCCATCCCTTTATGAGCATAGTACACTAGGGCTGTGCTTTTTCATAGCGTCCGTGACAATACCGGTATAAATTTTTCCATCATATAAAAGTGTCATATCGCAATATCAATAATATAGCAGCGCTATGCGTTTGTGTTATCCTAAACAACTACTAAACAAGCAGCATGTAAGCCATTCAATGATGATTTAGTACCTAAAAAGGAAGCTTCTTCAACAGCCTCGGACAAAGCACGACACCTTGCAAAAGATGCACAAAAACTGTTCCTGGTAAAGGTGGAACCAACAAACATGTTTCACCACTTGATGTAAAAAAAAACCCTGTCGAGTACAACTAAGACTAAGAAGGCATGCGAGGAGGACATACTACTGGTGATGTCTGACTCAAAAGTAAACAAATGACTCGATCGAGCATCAATGCAACACTCACTAGCTGCACTCCATATGACAGAAAGAACAAAAGGTGGATGGAAATCACTGATGTGGTTACATGGTGGAAAAGCAGGGATTAAAGCAAATCGTTAGAAAGCTCAAACCCAGGACACAACATTTCTGTTTGAAAATATTTTTCAATTTCAGTTGTATTATGTGACAATACTGTGCAGGCTCCAGAAGACAGTTAAGTTACTTTAGTTACTGTTATTGCTAAATAAATATTCCTAATTGTTAAATGTTAAGCAGTCATGTTATACTTTTACATAAAATTTCCAGGGAAAACATTACCTAGGCTACTTTTGTGCTTACATTTAACTTGTACTATATCGCTGTATATAATGCTGCTGCTGCTGTTGGCACCTTGATAAATTCACAGTTCAAAATAGGTAGCCTGTCATCAATGACTGTAGCTCATTTGAAGAATAAGAATGGAAAATGCCCTTCATTTTGTTTGCACTGATAAATTATGCTGCATCCAATCACTGATAGAACATTATTCTTTTTTTTTGTATATTGTCATAAATATCATTGCAAATTTCCTTGAAATATTGTGATATGATTATGATGGCTTCTCATGGCTGCTTCCAGCAGGATAACATGCCATGTCACAAAGTTCAAATCATTGCACAAATGGCCTCCACAGTCACCAGATCTCAATCCAATATAGCACCTTTGGGATGTGATGGAATGGGAGATTATGGATATGCAGCCGACAAATCTGCAGCAACTGTGTGATGCTGTTGTGTGAATATGGACCAAAACATCTGAGGAATGTTTCCAGCACCTTGTTGAATCCATGGCATGAAGAATTAAGGCAGTTCCCTGTACAAATCAAGGTGTATTCACCCACAGACACTGAATTTGATTGACTGCCTCAAACCTTTGCAAATATCAAGGTACACACAGAGAAGCCAACCACTCACGTTACTTAGAACCTCTAAATCGGTAAAAAGTAGCACACTACACTTACAGAGTTGTAACAGTACACAAAATTAGCAGTTCCATATGAATCTTGGTTTTGAAGTTATGACATAGGCACAGCACATTTTCAGCACAGATGAGAAAACAAAATATAGAATTTTTTTTTTCAATTTTGAAAAAAGAAAATGTTCAAAATATTCAAAAGAACACAGACCACTCACATTAGACATAAGTCTTACTGTAACAGTTAATGCATTGAATCTTGCATATTGCCAATAACAAAAGACTAAGAATTTACTCTCAGGCAAAGATGGATAAAATAAAATACACAGGCAACATATCAATACTTGCCTTATATTAACAATTAAACTTTGAAACTGCATATAGTAATGCTTTCTCTTTTATTGACAATAAATTCACAGGCATGTTGTTTGAAAAAAATTTGAATTTTGGCTCTTTGTAAGCTCGACATAGTGGCCAATCAGTTAGCAAACAAGTCCCAGGTTCTGGTGGTGTGAGTTAACACACTGTACATGTTTGATAAAATTGGCTCAGGGTCTGCCCAGCTAGCAAACTACACTAGATGGACCACAACTCTGGCACTGCCAGAGCGTTCCAGGTGGTGCTCACACTCTAGAATTTTTGTTCTGAGAGTCAAAATCTGAAGACATAAATAGAATTCTGTCAGTAATTGGCTCAAATGGCATAACAAAGTGAGGAATTTTCATACTAAACCAAATGTCACGTACCGGAAAGTTATTATGAAAAATACTGCTTCTTTTATTTGCAGAAATGACACCCATTCTCCTGTCTCCTACCTCTCCAAATCAGAAATTAACTGGCAAAAGCATGAAACCGTCTAAGCTTGGGTCTGTGATGGATGCATGTGGTCCACAGATGAGCCCACCATGCATGTAAAATACATGTTGGGGGATTAGCCAAAAATGGAATTAGAGGAGGTGGCATTATTCATCAGATAAGGGCCATTATTCAAATTGGACTCGTTATCTTGCAGCAGTCTCACACAGTGATTTCACAGACACAAGTGGGGACAGACACCAGGGACTGTGAGCACAGATGACTCTTGGTGGAGCAAAACATACAAAGACAAAAGAACAAGGTGGACTACTTGTGGTGTTTTCTACAGACACAATGAACCCAGCTGTTCCTGTTTTTCTTTTCTTTGAGTATATTGAGCTGGATATTCATGTTTTAAATGAATATTCAGAAGATGAATATTTAAAGTATTTTCAGTGGTCATCTCTAGAGTAGATCTATTAAAAATATGGTGCCTGTTTGGACACAGAGCAGAGAGCACTACTGCATCTGTTCTTCAACTCCATCTCCCAGTAACTCTCCTGCAGCTTCTTTCATTTCTGTTTTCCACAATCTTACCTTTGCTTTATTTCAGAAACTCCTCTGAAGTACTCACATATAACTCATTTTGAGTTATTCACACTCTCAGTCCCTGTCTGTCTCTTCATCTGACACACACAGACACACAGAACCCATTGATCTGCAGCAGCACAGCACCCCCCTTGCAGTGCGTGTTGATTGTTGCAGAGGCGCTAGGGGGCAATATCTGCCTGATTATCATTCTCCCTGCGTCACAGCTTGACAGTTGGTAAAATGAATACAAAAGGCATAATCTGGGAGCCAATTTGCATGCTAAATGCTGGCGAAGGAACATTTTGTAATGCAGGAGTGTGGGTAATGCTGCAGTTAAGCCCAACTTTATCCCTGGGAGACTAGGCTAACGCGATTGTGCTGCTACTGCGTGTCTATCCCTTCCCTTTCACCGTCTCTGCCCGACTCCGTTCCCTCCTTGCCCTCAAGCCCCATCTCATCCCTCTCTCTTTGCCAGAAACCCCTCTACTTACACTCGATGAGTTCTTTTCACCTCCGGCAGACGAAATGCTCCACCGCTTTTCCCTCTGTGGTGATGAAATGGGAGGGAGAAGACAAGGAGGGGGTGAGAGAGAGAGGAAGACAGACAAGGGAGTGGGGTAGGGCGGGGTGGGGGTGAGGATCACAGTCACTGACAACTCTGCCCTGAAACAACAGCATTGCTCCCACACCATCAGGTGAGCAGGCAGTTGTTGCTTTGAGCTTACACCTTACCCCTCGTCTCTCCCTGTCTCCATCTCTCTCACAAAAAAAACCAAAAAAAAAACACTCACACACATCATGCACACGTGGACAGAAACAGTGCAGACAGTGATCAATGTCAGCATGGTTATAGTTGAAATGTGTTGGAACAGGCTGTATTTTCAACATCCTGATCTGTCAAAGCTTAGAGGGAAACTGTGGGTGCAAGGGCAGAGTGAAAGAAAAGATTCTACATGCTAAACACTGCTGATAGCAACTACAGCTGCTATATAAGGGATACAAGTACGGACAGCATGCGGGTGTGAAGTAATCTCAGTCTGAAAGCCTTCCTGTGCAGTGCTGGAGGCTTTGAAGCTCATGTTTTTGAAATAATATTGAAAAAAGATAACTAATCTGCTTATTAGTGCAAGGAAATGCTATCTTCACTATCCGCATTATTGATTTTCCACTGCGTGTGTTGACATAACACATAAAAAAAGTTAAAGCTAGGCTATAAAAGTGGACATTGCTGACGCTGTATGTTCCGCCTCTGGCTTGAACACATAAACCGTGCTTCCCATGCTGTACGGTTGCAGTGTTATCATGCTTTTTTTTCATATTCTTGTCTAGCTGTGGAGGCTTGCTTCTCTATTGGGGGCTGGGGGGTGTCTGTGTGTTGGTGTCCTGAAGTAACAGGTGTTTCCCAGTGGGTCGGTAGGGGTGAGAACTTCAGCAACACAGATGAGACAAAAACAAAAAAAGAAACCACAAGTCTGATCGTGTTTGGGATTGCAGTTCTCTTGGTTATTGTGCTGACAGACCAGCAGCTTCATACAGCTGTGTGTTTATGCCACGGTGGGCTTGAGGTGGGGACTCATTATTTGGACTCTCTAAATCCCAGCCTGCCTCAGGAATGGGCCCAGATTGATTCCCTACAGCAGTTAATACTGAACATATTGACTAGAGCTTTTCTTTCTTTTTCTTTTTTTTTTCTAGATACTTTTAAGTTATTGTAAAAAGTTTGTGCAACACCCAATTCCAAGTTTGTGCTCTTATTTATTTATTTTCTTTCTCTATAAAGTAGCAAATTGTGCATCTTCCTTTCTTGGAGAGCTGTTTGTGTGGGCGTTAGGGAGCGTGTCTTGATGTGTGTGAGTGTCGATAAAGAGATGTAAAAAGGTGCTGGTTTGTTAGATTTAAGATTCACTCCTTTTGACGTAAAAAAAAGAAAAAAAGTGATGGTTTAGCAGTCTGCATTGTGGTGTCATGACTCTTACTATGCTTCTTTCTCTCTTCTGTCCTAACGATGGTCACATATTTATTAATATGTGACCATCATGTCAATAGAAGGTGTGATCAAAAGGTTCCCAAAGCGGGCCATAATAAACAAAAAAACATACCTGATTTACATTTGTCACATCTCACCTTCAAATTCATCTTCTTGGGCATGCCCAGACTCCTTCCAGCACGGCTGCTATTTTTAGATCGCTTCCTGTAAGTCCCTTTATAACGAACATCACATTGTGTTGAATTTCACCATGGATCTTAAAAGTATGCATAGAGGAAACAACTTCTATTTCAAAGTACCCCAAATTTCATACAGAGGATTATTACTGGTGATAATAGATGGTTCTCCAGCTACAACCATATGGCTTTCAGTTGAAGAGTCCACAGTGTCCAAGAAAGACCAGGAGATGCTTTCCTTTTTTCTTGGAGATCAACAGGATTGTGCACTGTGAGGGTCGGACAACAAAATTCTACTGTAACGCTGTGAGGCATCTGAGGTAGAACATTTAGCAGAAGTGACCTGAAATGTGATGTGTGCCAGCATCCCATCCTGTTCCAGTACGGGGCCACTGAAAACAGGAGGTTTTTGGCCACATCAACACAATCTTTGGGTTTGCCTCACCGTGACTCTAAGGCACCAATATCCAAGTTGAATAATCAAGTTGAAGGATCACTGTTTTCAGATCTAGCTCACACTGCAGAGACACAAGTGCAGCTGGTCAGAATGAGACTTCCAGGAAGCGATCTAAAAATAGCAACTATGCTGAAAGTGGTCCAGAAGAGCATGAGAAGATTTTGATACACCTTGTATATATGCAGCATTTGCTAAAGAGGTTCTCTACACCAATGATATTAGGGTTTGGTGACAGGATGAACATAATTGGCCATTTCTGAAGGCTGAATTTATGGCTGACTTTTCTGACATGCTTTAATCATGATAACGAGTACCTTTATATTTCTGCCTTTCATCAATCAAAACTCCAAATATGATTTAACAACTACCCTTTAAAAGCCCAGTTTGTGCACAATCAGTGCTCACAATTGTACCAACAATATGGGCTTTCGTTTACTAATATCATACCTTCACAGTTTAGCGCAACTGACCTGCAGCGCTCCACTGCTGTTTAATTAGGAATCATGGGGGTTCAGAAATGTACTTTCCATTATACATTTGCAGATACAGCAGGGGAAAATTGAGCTCATGTTGCTACTAGCACCACAAGACCCCAAATACATTGTCTACCACTGGATAAAGAGGTTACAGTCAGAAAGCAGAAATTTTTGCCCTGCACTTAAAGTTTCAGGCAACCTACAAGGTAGAAAATGCTACAAGCTGCAAGCATAACAAAGCAAAGTGAAGAGAACAGATGTAGGGAGTCAGTGGGAGGGTACATACTAAAAAGACGCTACAGCACAAACATCTAAGGCCATCTCTAGAAGCCTCTGCTACAGTGTTGGTGGATAAGGCCCACTCTCTGCCACTCAGTCCCCCTCATTTGGACTGTGGAATTGGAAATTGTGTCTGAATGTGGGAGAGCAATGTGGCAGGCTGTCTCTGGGAGACGACAGGGAGGACAGGTGGGTTGCGGGTAAGTGAGTTAACTTTACCTTTGTTGACTTGGATGCCCATGGTTCTGCTGACTGTCTGGCTACATTCAAACTGGGACATGACAACAAGCATGCAACACAAAGCCCAGTCAGCAAACAAAGGACATAAAACAGGAAGAAAAAAAAAAACGAAACAGAAATCAATAAAATGTCGCAGTAAGGCAAAGAAAAGACATACACTGAGAATGAGGTTCCGCATGAAGCAAACTTAAATCAGAGTTATACAAGAACGAAATGAAAGTAACATCAAACAATGGAGGAGCAGACTGAGTGGATGCCAGAACATGATGGTCATTTGCATCGATCAGTGGGCTTTGGGTCACTGAACCGGAGCTGGCCTGTTTCAACATTTCTGTGTGTTTATTTCATTATATCATCAAGGTAATGACTGAATCTAGATTGCCTATTCACCACTGGCATAATATATTAGGGGGGACAAAAATAGTCCATGCACAGCAGTCCTTAGCACCATTTACCCCCTTAGCTGGGAAGGAATCTGTGTTACAAGTAATAAGGCCCTTCAAAGGAGCCAAATTTGGTGAATGTAGGGTAAATAAATTCCATTAGTGTAACACATTACAAACAAACGAGCAATCAGACACACAGGCTTGGTTTGCTGCTGTCTGGGCCTCTGCAATCCAAGGCCAGTGCTCCTATAGAGAAAACAGTTCCAGCATGTGATTTGGACCTTTTCACCTCCCTTTAATTGGCCCAAGGACACTAAATGAGCTAAATTAGTATTGTGCCTGTTGGTGCACGAAGCAAGTGTAAGGATTGTTCCGCCTGGACTACCCGTCCCCTCATTAGGAGTCACTGATAGAGCCAGTGTGCGAACGCTACACTCCGCCAGCACTCAGTTTTCATGGGCAATTTGTGTGGAAGGATGAAAACAGCTGATGAATATATACTCGGCATGGAGAAGGGGGGGGCAAGGAAATAATTAAAAACAAGCTAATGAGAGGAATTAATTATTCAATTAATGCCTCAAACGTGACACCCAGGGCTGAGTTTAGAGGGAGGAATGGGAAAATGAGGGAGACAGTAAGAGAGAAAATGTCAAGCTGTGAGGACGAATAGAGGGGAGAATGAGATATGAAGAGGAAGAAGAGGGGAGGACTTGCTTTATTGCTAGAATGTGAAATTGAAACCCCTTAGCTTAATGCCAGCAAATTGACTATCAAGACCTACGGGGTTTGCAAGTGCAGGCAAATTGCCCTCACTGAGTCAACAAAAATTGGGTTCTTTGTCATTTAAAATTATACATCTTCATTTTACGTGAGACATCCTCAGACGGTACACATTACCTTGGCGAAATCTCCCTACAGTGGCCTCAAAACCTTGCTGAAATATCAATAAATACCACTCGGACAGCACCCAAGTCTCACCTCTCTTTAATGGAGCAAGCTAATGGAGAATCCTCCTAGACTATGCCACAATATACTTCCATATGTGGCCTAATAGACAAGGATTTCATCATGTAATTCTCACACATGCCTGCAGCCATTTAGGCTGAATTGCTGCATCTTTCATAATCGAAAATTTGCCATTCCTGCTCTGATCTAACATCAGTAAAATCATAACAAAGAAGGCTTGTCTTCGCTCTGTCTCTCTCCCTCGCCTTTTCTTTTTCCTTCCCACTGCGTTCCGCACAAGTCCTCGCTGTCTTTCTGGAGAGGGAAGCCAATCCACGCTTCATTTAATCAAGAACACAGCAGACGACGGGATGGAAATATATCCCATTTGAGAGCTAAAAAATACATCAGCCAAGTCATTATGCAGTGCAAGCGCTCCTTCTCACACTCGCACACCCACCGTCCATCCCACACACGGCGAGGCACAACACTGCATCATTGGGCACTGCATGCAAATTTGTGTTATGACCTTCTGAACCCTGTGGAATAGATAGGAATGGATAGAAAATGACAGGCTAACTCCACAGCGACAGAGGCCAAGAAGCTGGTCTAAATCTAAACATTAGCGCAGACACTAATGCTAATACATACTGTGTTACATGCTCTCTCTCTTTTAGTAACCCCGCTGACTCCATTTGTATTCTTGCTCGTTTGTGGAATACACAATGAAACTACACTCCATCCATCTGCTAGCCATATGGCCCCTGTCAGAGCATCCACTGTACTTAAAACAGAGGAGGATTTGAATTTGTTTTCATCATTAGCATTAATGTGAAGCCCACTTTCCGTCCACTTCAGCAGAGTGTAACACAAGTGTTATCACTGCAGATATCGTTCTCATATGTGGGCAGATGACTTTGTATCTGCACAGAATAACCACTTGATTCCAGGTCAGTAACTGTTGTTCTTGGGTCACCAAAGCGAAATAACAGCTAACAACTTAAGATTAACCTGTGCAACTCTCGAATCCAGTTTTCAGTCGCTGTATGTCTTTCTGCATTACACACTGAAAAGAAGTAGGAGAAATATATGCTTGTGTCACACCATGAGAAAGACCTTTACTTTATCATTTAGGCTTCCTGTTGATGAGTTTTAAAGCCAGTGCACAAAGCAGAATATGCAACCGAGGGCAACATTTACATTTATCTTCAGACTGCAGGAATAGGTCTGCTAGCTTCAGCAGCCTAACAGAACAGACAGACAAGGTGATTTTCAGCATGGAGGTTAATGGGGACTCTTGCGATATTCTGTCTGGCTCCTACTTCTTTCCGGTCAAATATTTCCAATTCTTTTCAGTCTATTAAGTGTAAGACTGACTCATCACATTACAGCCTGTAGTTTGCCATTTGGTAAATATAGGGATTACCAGATACCAGGTAACACAGAGTTAACAAGAATATGAGTGGGTGGGATTGTGGGATTGAAAAAGTAGGACAAACAAGAAAAGCAAAATCAGGAGTTTGAAGTGTGTTGATTCTATCTGTGAAGGTACATGTAATGCCTAAGACCACTATAAGCCCACTGCACTTACACAGAAAATTGGATAACATGTGAAAGTTAAAAAAAAAAAAAAAAGTGCCCATGTCTTTTTGTGTGAGACATTTTCTGATATCCACTCATCTCCGCAACATGGCCAACACAGAGCTCCTACCTTTCCAGAGTAAAATGACTCAGGTCGCTTCTGAACACTTTAGGCCTTTGCAATATTTTTGAGTGTTTCATCAGCACGCATAAAAGTGCATAGTGTTTAGCCCTTTTTAGTGCATGAGTTTATGGACATAATATCATGGTTTATGAGATGATTATAAATAGTTTTGGATGGGCTATTGTCTTTATGAACTGATTTATCATGCGGTTATGGTGTTTAGATCATAAGGTTTAACTCAGGCACTGAAATGGACACAATGAACGTGCGTGTTGTCACAACACAAACACAGTCCAAAATCAGAAAAAAAAAAAAAAAAAAAACTACATGTAAAAAAT
>VUQI01062002.1:30184-46052 GCA_015106735.1 Paratilapia polleni
AACGCTTCTGAAAATCTTGATCAAGACGCCGAGCAAATGAGGAGTGAAGGAAAAGGCCGCTGTTCTGGCATTGGGAAACTGCAACATGTTTTCCTGTGTGTGAATGTGTGTGTGTGTGTGTGTATGTGTGTGTGTGTGTGTGTGTGTGTGGCTACATGGCATGGGGAATATGAGAGATGTCAGACTAGCCTCTGTTCCTCCTCTGACGGTGTAAATTAGATGTGAAACCAGCATGCCATCGATGCCAGGGGAAAGTACACCTATCAAGGTTGGCTAACTCATCATTGCTCTATGCACTAAAGCGCAGCAGATGAGTGGAGTGTGAGCGTGTACGCGTGTGTTTAAATCTTAATGAAAGTAGCCCTCTGAAGGTCAGCGCAGAGCAAGCAGGGGCTCTTTCGTCTGCTGCTAATGGCGTATTAATGATTCAAGGAGGCGTCTTTGTCTCATGCGCACAGGTGCCCACCAAGGCACCCCCACGGACACACGCACACACAGATATACCTCACCACCTATGCAGGCACACACACTTAAAAGAACAGCTCCATACAGCACATAGAAAATTAAACAGACACATTAGCCAGTATGACACAGGCATAGACAAACCACTTGTGCGTATGGACAGATGTGTTGTTTTTGTTTTGTTTTTTTCTGCAATTAATTATGGTGAGATACTTTGGTAAGAATGACAAATAGTTCCACAGGTATTAAACTGCAGCATTTGGATTTCATTAATCCGCTCTGATTGATTATCCCTCAGCTAAAAACTCAGGTGATCAACTTATTTGATAGGCACTTAATAAGGCACCAAGCACAAGTGAAAATAAATGAGGTTTGGGCCAATTGCATCAGGTACAAAAGTAATTTACAGTATGAATGATGGAACAGAATGCTCCTCTAAAGAAATATTTATAAGGTAGTTAATGTTCAGTTCTTCGGGGTTGTGATAATAAGAATAACAATGAATTAATCAAATGGCAATGAAAATATACTGTATACAGTATTCACATTGCATTTAGATTTCCTTGTTAGTGCAAACAATGTTTTCACATTTCCAAGACGCAATTTGCCTTGAAAAAAGAAAACCATAATGAATACAACTGCTTTCAAATCTACCTCATGTTTGTAAATGAGTGGGAGCTTTGCTCAGAATTTTTATGACTATAATTGGCTGAAAGCTGCATTTACAAGTAAGTACAATGTCACCACAGTGCTGATAATATTTAGTCATTGCTGACCACTTTCTTTGAAGCTTATTATTGCTTTCCAGAACCAGCATTAAAAGGGGTGGGGGTTGAAATATTGTGAAGAAGTGAGGAAGGAAGTGGAGGTGCATGGGTACAGCGGGTTCCCGTCCTGCCTCGGGGCAATGATCTTACCTTGAATGTGGACATGGCTGGGTCCCTGCTATACCTGTCTATGGTGTGGAACTTGGACGAGTGGTTGAGCTCATGGTACAGCTCAGAATGTCTTTTGCGAGTGTGCATCACTTTCTGGAAGGGAAGAAAGGAAGGGACAGCAGCAATGAAGCAAATAGAAACAAACCAAAAGAAAAGAAAAAAAAAAGAAGAATGGAAGGGAGATATGAACGGACAGGCAGGGGAATGGAAATGGGTAAAATGCTGAGGGACTGCAGTGATGCCAGCCATGAAAAGGGGGGTTAGAGCGGGACGCTGTCGATCGATTGCTGGCTCATGCTCATCCATTATCCACTTCCTCTGTCTTTAAGAATTTGGCAACTGTGAGTGCTGCAGAAGGAGTCCTTTACATGAATATTTGGTGAAAATGAGTGACAAAAATGCTATTGTCACTGACTGGTGCCTGCTAACTGGTGATCCTGTTAACTCAGGATTTTTGTCAGACTCATTAAAAAACTAACAGATGGACTGGAATTTAACTCTTACCCTACTGAAATGATATTCGTCAAAAGCTGCCATCCCGTGTTCCGAATGCGCCTGTCTCGAAGGGAGCTAAACCCAGATCTGTAATTCTCTGACAGCAAACTGCATTTTTCAGTGCCACTGCTGTCTCTCCGTGCTAATGGGCAGTGCTGGAGCTGCTCGGCAGTAGCTAATCGTCAAAGCAGCTTGTGAGGTTGAAAGTGACACAGGGGCAAGATGCCAGCACTCACACCCGCACACTTACTGGCCAGTTGGCGCTTAGCACTGGCTCCAATTACTTCGGAGTGGGCACTCTCATCTCTGCTCAGTTAGGTGCTACTATCTCCTTGACTTGTTCCACAGTTTCAGGTTTTCAAGAATCTCAAATATAACATAAAAAACAAAGAAAGCTCAACAGCAATGGAAAAGGTAAGATGCACGAACAGGGGTTATGGCCAATTGTAAGCTAACTTGGTTGATGGACCTAATAGTTATTTGCCATTTGGGTACATGAGCTGCCTTCTTGCTACAACTAGGTATAAATCGTAGGCCCAGTCAGGAGCAGGCTTAAGTAAAATCTAAGTCATACTAGTACAGTTTGTAACAATGTACCTGCTAGGCAACAGCAATAGTCACATCTGCATTTACATGACTGCTAATCACGTAGTTAAAACTAGCTCTAAGTTTCACTGGTGCAAGTGATGTAAAAAACTTGCTGTGTCTTACAACTTAGCACTTAAGACCAGGCTTAGTAAACATCATTTTGTACAACTGGCCTGATCTAAGGTGTCTGAAATAGAAGAAGGGGATATATTGACTTCTACTGCAATGATTTTGATTATTCTTCTTAAATATATTTCTTGCAAGTAACCCAACTTGAAGCGAAACACTAAATAGTTAAGAGTCCAAGCTTTCAGAAAGGTATTATTTCCCCTCAAACACCTAATTAGGGTTCTAATTTGTTTGAATATAAGTCTAAAGGGATGAGCAAACTCTGTCAATGGAGAAAAAAAAACATGGCTGAAAATGTATTTACCTTTCATTAACTCATAGAAGTGTACACTTTCCTGTTTTAGTGGTTCTTCTATGTCAACCTCTTTCTCAAAAGTCAATAGTCAGTTGTTGAGAAAAGAGTTGCTTTCAAGGAGAGCCAGTCTCCTTGTTCATGCAGTGGCCACAGATGACTCCAATAAATAGGCCAGATAAGTAAAATGATCAGCCATAATCAAGGTTAGTAGCTTGTCCTCACTCATACCCTGTATATAAATGATATGTGTCCATGGTGGGAGGTGAATGTCCAGTCTTTGCAGTAGTCAAAATTAAAAGGAGTTCTTACAGAAAAGTAGCCACAGTAAGGGAAGGCTTGAATTTCATTGCTAGAGACTGGAGATTCACAGGACACCCAAGTCATTTTAACACAAACATACTCACGCACACTGCCAAACCATCTCGTTCCAACAGATATAACCAGCAAACCAACTGCGGCCACATACGGTACGTGTCAACCCAGGACGGAATTACTAGTTTTCATCCAGACACAAGAAGCACTGTAATTTGCTGTTTCTTCAACCAGGACCCCAAAACGACATGAGAGCCTCACCGGATTTAATTGCACATGTCCGTAGGATGGTTTTGTTCCCAAATTCAATTCACACATACGCCTGTTCATAAAGACAGACTGTAGGTAGGGACAGCTTTATGGCCATTGTTGGAGAAACAGCATACTATGTAAGATAAGTCTGAAACAGTTCATTGATCTAAGAGCAAGGGAGACACAGGAGCGAGGGGAGGGGTTTAGCAATGCTTTTTACTCCTCTAGGCGTTACTCAAGTCCTGGCAGAAGCACAAGAAAGCAGAGACAGGCTGATGACAGGGGATGAGGTCCGAGATCTTACCTCGAAGTCCAGTTCAGAGTACCGTACTCTTTTCCTCTGGAAGAGGAGGGGGCAGGGGGGAGAGAACAAAGCATCAATGACCACCCCTCGACCACCATAGAACTCTCTCGATCTCAATGACTTTGTGGCTCTTTCAGTGCCATTGTTCAATAACAAGAGAAGGGCTAATATGCCCTGGCTGCCCAACAGGATCCAGACATCCTTACAAATGTCATGGAAAAAGGCAAATTGTTCAGTCTATTTCAATGTAATGAGATTAGTGAAGTGGAATAACCCAGAATTACAATGAAATATCATTTCTTGGCTCACATACCCTCAAATACAATCATTACAACCTCGGTGTAAATCGTCTTTGCTATTTTTGGAGAATCTGTTGGAGACATCCAGATTAAAAAAGCTGCAACTAACGTGAGAGATGTGTTTCATCTTCTAATCTTGTTTGGACCCTACTGCTCTCATCTTAAGTGCTTCTGTGGCTATAGCAAGTGGCACACGAGCCGCCAATTTAACAGCTGCAGACATTTCCAACTCATCTGGCCCTGACATTGCACTGAATTACATTCCATCTCTGACTTCCTCTCTGGCTCTCGCTGTCTGCCAGATTTGCATTTGGCAGGAAGAGGAGCTGCTCTCTACAGTTAGTTAAAAGCAGTATTCATTCTTTGAGAGGGCAGAGTTGCTGATCTGATGCTATGGCAGCCAAGGTTTTAAAACTGAGAGAAATGCAAACACATAGAAAGGCAAGTTTCTCCTGGGATGTCCTACTGACTTTGTGAATTCAACCATTCTCTCCCCTCTTATGGAGGAATCCTTACCTTAAACAGAGAAATTCCATGATTGAATTAGCTTTGTCATATGGTAGGCATGCAGCATGCATATACGTGTGCAGTATATTGCATGTTTTGATGGAAACACACAGAAAGCAATCGCTAACTCACTCATACATACTTCATATGGAATTCTTTCCTTTTGCAATTTGCTGTTATGATGGCACAGTGGTGCTAAAGAATTGTTTATTTCAAGTCACTGGCTTCTATAGCATGATGATCGGAATAATATGCTTAGTGAGTCATTTTCACACTTTGACTTACATCATTTGGAGTTTAAATTTACAAGCTTCTGAATCAACAGTATAATTGACACTGTAAGTACTTTTTTATGATCTTTCCACAACGTGCCTATGTGTTGGAAGTGGGAAGTAAAACACTGATTTAATCGTGAGAGGCACGGTCTGACATCCATCTCCGAATCAAACGTATTCTAACAGGGTGAAAATGTAGCACTAAATTACATCCAGTTTCTCTTCAGATTTTTTTTTTTTTCGTATTCATGAGTGCACTTGTAACTCATCTGACAGTGATTTTTTTATGAGTCTTAATGACTCGTCCTTAACGTCCTTTGCCCTAAGTGAAGCATTTTCCCTTTTTTTGGTGAAAGTGTTGCTTCCATCTCTTTAATCAACCTTGTGAGTCAGCAAGATGCCATTGGGGGACGATCCAAAGTGTGTGTGTGTGTGCGTGTATTTATGTGCGCATGTGACTTTGTGCTTGTTTTAGTGCATATGTACAGTATGTCAATGTGTGTTTGCAAAAATTAAGGTGGGCTGAAAGGCATTCACCGGGGATTTTTCCTCTGATCCTGTCTGCCTCGGTCCATCTGCTGTGAGACCATTAGGAGGGGGGTATCACACACATATTAAACTCACTCATACAGAGACACTAAACTAATATGAAGCTGTCTGTCATTATGAGAATAACTCATTCCAACGCTCATCCTCTCAGAGAGCAGCTATAAATACTACTCAGCTGAAAATAATAGCAGCTGTTATAGCAGACTTGTACTTAGACACACAACTGTGTTATTATCACAGTATATTGTTACTGTATATGATAAACAGCATGTACTAGAAACACCTTCAGTTTGAACTTGTTTGAAGGCCATACTTATGGAAATATGAGCGATATAAACAGTAATTTTTCTTCTTCACACCTCCTTCTGTACTGATAGATTGTTGACAAAAGTGGTTAATTTAGAAAAGAAGACAAACTTTTCCCAAGATTAAAAGAAATGGAAGGTGGATAAAAATGTTTTAATTTTCCTGGTGCAAATAAACTTATTTTAACTGGACAGCTGATGGAAAGAGTGCAATCTGAATTTTTCTTGTTTAAAATGCTTCCACCTTGACAAAGTGCTTCCACTTTATCCATCCACTTTCATTTGTATTGCCACAACCCAATGACATTCATCACTGTAAAACTGTGAGCTCAGGTGAAGGAAGACATAGTGAAAAAAATCCACCACTGCGAACCCTTCGTTCCCTTATTCCTCAACCTATAACCCACCTCCAGGGATCCTGCTGAGAGGCTGGTGTTGGCATTGGTGCTGCCCAGGTTGCGTGGCAGGGTCCTGGTTCTCTCTACTGTTGTCCCCCCTGTCAGAATCTGTCTGACTGATGGTCTCTGGCCTGGCTTCAGCTGAAGAGAATGCCCATGGGAATGCATGTGTCCTCCGTGGGAGTGCACAAGACCACCCTGAGGCATCAAGTGGCCCTGCCCATGGGGCAATGTTTTGATCGTCCCAAAGGAGCGGTTGAGGTTCATGGTGATGTTCATGTCACCCACACTGGATGGCACAAAATCCGCCGGGTAGGCCTCGCTCTCTGCTGGGTGGAGGGTCAGAGGAGAGGGAGGTGGTGGGAAGGGAGGATCCTCCACTGCGATGTTCAGAGGCTTGTCCTCACCTCCCAGTCCCAGGCCTCCTCCTTGGGAGGAGGGCGTTGCAGGTTTGAAAGTGACCGTCCTACGAGGTAAGACCATGTAGTCTCCCTCTCCTCCTCCACCACCTTCTCCTCCTCCTCCCCCTCCTCCTCCACCCCCTCCTCCTCCTCCTCCTCCTCCACTTCCTCCACTTCCAGCACTTCCCTCCTGGGAGGTGTTGGATGTAGCGGGCGGTCGAGCCCAGCCCAGGCCACTCTCGGTGCACAGGTAGATTGGAGCTCCACTGCGTTGCTGCCCCTGCTGTCTCTGCTGGTCCACATTCACTTCCTTCTTCAGGGGCGTCTCGCTCAGCTCATTGAGGCCTCCTAGAGGTGGAACCTTGCCGGAAAACCAAGAAAATTGGTTCTTGCTAGCAGAATAAGCAAAACAAATTTTATTGCTTTTTATTTCTTTAGCAATCCTGCACGACTTTATAATAAGAGGCACTTTCTGTCTTCTTCTTGTGTTTAACTTGATTTAAATTAAACATAATGCATGGATGGTTGGAAAGTTGAGCAATGAACCAAATTGATGAGCTAATCTGTTTGGAAGTTTAGAAACTTTAATTTTGTACCTGTACAATAAGGTTGGGAGGGGGGATGTTCCCTGGGAGAGAGCTGAAGTTGACCCCTACTCCGCCCTCTTGATGGGCTGCCAGCTTAGGATCATCCTCATCATCCAGGGAGATGCGGGAAAGGGTCCCAGTGATAGTAGCTGGGTTACAGGTGTTCACCTCTTTGAAAATGACTGGAGGGAGACGAGGGAGGCGCAAAGATTTGGAGAGACAGCAAAGAGAATGGAAGACAGGCCAGAGATAGGGGAGGAGGAGTATGGATAGTCGATGAACGGACGAATATAGCAAAGGTGAAGAGTTTATTGGTGGGGGAATAGGGAAGGGAAGGAGGGGGCAGAATAATTGGAGTGAGAAAGAGCAACAGATGTTGAATGGAGAGGAATTTATATATTTTATGCCAAAGAGAACACAATTGACAAGAGAGATGGGCAAAGCAGAGACAGACAGCATAAATTAGTAAATGATACTGAAATTTACTTGTAACTGTAAAATAGCTATGTGATACACTGCATACAAATCTCATTTCTCATTTTGTGTTTGTTTCACAGTGACTGACTTTTTGTCTCTGACACCGTGACCTTAAGTCTTGGAGAAATTTCCTTGGCGTAAAATGCTGTGTGAAATATCTTGGTTTTCTCTGCCCTGTTTTCACATACCAATGCGAGTTTCTATGTGGAGTTGTTCCAGTACTACAGGATGTGTTTTGAGTATGAATGTATGTGTCTATTTCACAATACTGTTAACAGCACAGCACAAAACTTGCTCGCAGTGGCTGTGGATTAGTTTTCATGCATGCTGATCAGCAAGAAGCTATGATACTATACAATTCTAGAAGAGCTACTGCATAACTAACTTTGACATGCTTATGAAAGACAATGTTTTGTCACAACTAGCAACAATCATTCACACACACACACACACACACACACACACACACATCAAACAATCGGGAAATTCATGCCAGATATCATGCTCATTCTGTCACCATCAGAGTACTGCATATTTACTTGGCCCCAAAATCCAATTTTTAGACCAAAGTATGTAGCTCAGGCTATTTTCATGCAAACTGTATTGATGTACGTAACAGAATGTCAGACAAGACATTTGATCAAAAATTGAAGCTGGGTCCTGCTGAGAGTGAACGTAACAGAAGCACGCTGGCTGACTCTGATTCACCATCCTGTTGGTGCAAATTGACAGGTTGGATCAGACAGTTTTTTTTTTTTTGAGAAATCTGACCAATCTGATCCCTTCACATGTGCAACAAGCAGTGGATGGCCCAGAGAAAGACCTATAGACGAATCCAGCAATGTTTTTGTGTGTGTTGAGTTCTAAAGTACCACCACCATTTTTGCTGATGCAGAGAGGAAGTGAACAAATTTACACTGGCAGTAAGAAGCAGAGATATTTAAATGAATCGCTGTCGGGGGCAGTCACCTCCTCTGATGGATGAAAGTAGTCTCTGTGAATGTGGAAGTTAGTCAGTCTCATAAGACTAATCTGAAATTAATTACTACATAGCCTTTGGGGAAAAAAAAAATAACACAAATGTCTTTCTTTTATAGTGTGGGATAAGTGTTGCGTAGATTAACTGGCTTAAAATCAGCAGGAATTAATAACGAAGATTCCAGGGAAAGACTGTATGAAAGATGGATGTAATCACTATGATGTCACCCACTGGTTACTGAAGTTCCATTGTGAAGCTGCGCTTTCAACCATCGCTATCTTGGTGTTTTGAAAGCTAATGTAACAAGTGAGGGGAGGATCTGACTGTGAAACTGAGGAACACAGCACGCTCACTACCTAACAACTAGCGATAGTTAATGAGGATGGCCTCCCTAATCCTCCTTTCTTACTCTAATAATGACTATAATTTATAAAATAAACTTAATGTTTTATTTATCATGACCTGAACCTTGCGATATAGCCCATAAAATCATCAGAAAAGTGTCACAGAGCAAGGGAGTCGAGGACCATTTTTCCATAGACTTCCATACAATCACAGGAGCTGCCCCCTGTTGGCCGTAAAAAGAATGCGGGTTTAAGGGCAATTTCCGATGGCTTCACTTTTCAGATCTGAAAGCTACATCCTATGATTCCAGGTCTGAGAAGTGAAGTCAGTTGCTTGTTTCAAGTCTTACTGAATACAATAAGTTCATTTTGTAAGTTATCGTCCCCGTCGGTGTCATAAAAATGATAAAGCAGCGTATGCTTTACAGTGTGAGTGGCAGGTTGCTAGCTTATGACCGTACAGTATCCATTGTTTTCTTGGTCAGATTCCGCCCTCACTCATGATGCCTAATTTCAAAACTCTAAGATGGTTATGGTGAAAACACTCAGCAAGCCTCTGCTAACAAAAAGGTGATGTCACAATGTCATAGTCTACTTTCAAACCAGGGAACTTCATGATCTCTCAGTAAGAAAGTCAGGAATGCCACTCTTTATAAAAAATGAGAGACACGGGCTATTGTACAGGCAAAAGCTTGGCTAGAAAACATAGGAAGGCACCCTAGTAAGAGATATGTCAAAAAATGCTTTTATTGTCTAATAAAACCATTTTTTTCCAGAATGATTTCATGGAAATTTAATAGATGGAGTCAGTGAATATGGCTTTCAATTGCTGCTGCTTCCAAAGGTAAACTTTATCGTTGGAGCAACTTTTGAAGCAAGTTTTACAAATGTGTTAATGTTATTCTTAATATATGTATATGGATTTTTATGGCAAAGGGGCTCAAGAAGCTGTGATATTTTACTGCGTACAACCTGGATTCGTCTATAGGAGTTATTAAAGTCTATGGATAGGTCAGGCAGTGTTAATTAGGTCAGTTAGGTGCAAAACTTACATGGGTGTCCTCTCTCTGCAAGGGTGTAGGGGAGGGGGGAAAGTGACTCGTTGTTAATATTTCAAAGCACAACACACACACATAAAATACTGTGGTACATCTGTAACACATCCAAACACCCACACAAGAGCATTGTCGACTAACGAGTGAAACAGGTCTGAACACATTGAGGAGTGTTATTATCATGCACAATTAAGCACAGTCTCATCCAAACATATGCTCGCTGAACACTTATTGGGCAGAATCAGTGTGATTGATAAGGCATAATAATTTGCTGCGTGGAGATGTAGCGCATCATCTCCTGTCATTTCATCAACACATGCGGCAGCAAGCTAAGAATGGAACAGCCTGCAATGGTAATCCTGTGTGGGACAAGGGAAGAGAGAAGAGAGACAAAAGGAGAGGGGGGGAAAAGGGGAAATCAAGTGGAAGGGAGAGCTCACCTGTTTGACAAGCCAAGTCCACATCCTTCTCAAAATCCGTCTGATGTAGGAGGCAGGGGAGGAAGAGAGTAAATAGAATGAGTTTGTACATTCACTGAAATAGCAGCAGATGAAGCTGAATGACTGGATTGGATTGGATCTCAAATGGCTATGATGTATCCAATGACTCTGATGGTCTATAGAAAAGGACCTGTTTCCATGGCGCCACTTTACAACTCAGACAATTAGTAATGCCCTCCATAAACAAAATAAAATGACATATTAAGCTATTATAAAAAATTTCACTTTTCCCTTCTTTGTAATGAATTCATCCCAATGCCTTTTCTAACCAAAAAAAAAAAAGAACAGAGGAAAAAGATTTTGTCTGAAGCCTACACAACTTTTTTTTCATGATGTTTATCAGTTCACAGCAGCAGATCCAAAACAGACTTTGACAGAGACGAGCAGAAGGCTGTGAGGTACGTAATGCTTCTGTATGCCTCATCAGTCACCTCACTATCGTCTGAATGGAAACAGGGACAGAAATTTACACAGCAGCAAAACTATTATCTGTTGTTCCAGCTGAAGCAAAACTTTGCCGTTTCCCAGCCAGACTGGAAAAAAAAAGAAAAAAGAATACATATAATCTAAGAATACGATTCAATTACAATGGCGATGAAAACACAAACATATACACAACAGTGCTTTTCCCCTGAACTCAATATTCAAATTTTATCTAGATAAGGTACTTTGGGCACAGCCAAAACTGATGTTTATTTGCTTTGATCTAGAATTTCACTTGAGCAATGCAGGGTGGCACAGCTCCTTGGGGTAAAGAAACCCAGAGGGTGGTGAGTTGAATGAAGAAGTGCTGTTTCCACCACTGTGGCCAGCACTCAAGTTTTTCTGAACTTTAGTGAAGCTCATTGCTATGCAGTTGCGGTCCTCCCTTTTCTCACCATAGAGCCCCGTCCTGTCCTCGGCGGGATTCACTTACAAAAGCCTTTGTTTGGATAATAAACTACAGATTTCAGACAGTTTGGGCATGCCACAGAGGCAAAGGGGAGAGGAAAGGGGGGGAAATGAAAAATTGAAAGAGAGAAGGAGAGAATGTGCAAAGGTCTCAGAGGAGCAGAAAAGCTCTTAGTACGCAAATCACCCGCAGCACCATAAATGGGTCTCTACTAAATGGGCGAATGAGGATATGAAAAAAGAAAACAACAACAACAAAAAAACAAAAACAAAAAACAAAACTCTCTTTTCGTCTCACTCTTTCATCCACATTGAGAAAAACAAATCATCTTTATTCTAACCATTACACACTCTCTCTGCAGCAGCCTCACAGGTTAAGTACACTGAGTCATCAATAGCAACTAAATAACATAAAGGAAAAAGACTGCAGCATATACTGAGTGAACATACTTTAACATACACCACCAGCTACTGCTGAAATGAGTGTAACCATACTATGTAACCATACTACAGAACCATAAATACCTCACAACCTCACAAGCTCCAAGTACTAGTTCCTGTAGCTGTCAAGTCTTTTATACCTCACAGCTATTCCTACATACACTTAAAGGTGCAATATGTAATAAACACAAAACTAATTTTGATAAAACTACAACTTTGCTTTCTTGCTGACAGTTAGCTGATAGCATTGGGGTACACAGGGGTACAGCATCAGGCAATTTCTGTCTTTACTAGAGCCCGACTGATATAGACGTTTTAAGACCGATACTGATATTTGGTGATTTAAAAATCCAATATACCGGCTGATATTCTTTCCGGCACACAAAACATAAACAGATTTCCTGAACATTTGTTATGTGCAGTTATTTATGAGTCCTTACTAATATGACAATGCAGTTTACAAATAATCTTGTTTTACTGTCACAAGTCGTAGATTACTTGTTATCAATCTGCCCGACTTGGATCAGCTGGTTGTTGTGTTTGTGGCATTCCAAATACGTGTGTTACCAACAGGGAAGTTGCAGAGTGCCCTCTGGTGGACAAACTATGCAACATCAACATTCATAACATGGTTGGAGGGTGTTTCTCCTGTCTCTTCTTCACTTTTTAAATTTTCATTTATCAGCCATTATAAATGCTGATACTGAAAGATCAGCAAATAGCTAATATCAGTCGATAATATCGGCTAAGTCAGGCTTCAAACCTTATTGTACACATTACGTTCTCATGTTATTTTACTTACAAGTTTTCAATACTAATTTATGCAATGAAGCTGTGCAATATCATTTTAGGAATTTACAGAAATTACTTTGTTATATAATCATTTATTTCCTTGTAAGTTACACAACTTTATTGTCGGTAATCATGTGTCTGAAACATGTGCGGCTTAGAGAGCAGTAAAAATGCTATGGGGCTATCACCCACAGCCCAGAGACTCTGGAGAGTGGGTTAGAAAGCCTATAAATGTCTGTATATGGAAAATTAAGTGTCAAATTGCTGCCACTGGCATAACCTATATAATGAGGACGTCCTCTTTCTGTGGAAAAAAGCAGTAGTTAATGTGGTTTGTCAATTATTTTGCTAGTATTTGTCAAACACTAACGAAGACTCTCCGCTATTGACCAAACACAAACCGAAGGACAAAATCTCTCTGGGCTCAGACATGTTTTTAATATCCTCCCATATGTGGGGGAGGGACTAATACAGACAAGCATATATCTCTATTATGATGCTCAAATTATTTTTAAGCTGTCATAAACTGTACATGCATATTAGACAGCACTATGTTAATGAAAAATAATTCTTTACAGTTTAATATTGTAATAATCTGCAAAAGCTAGTGGAAAACTGGAAAGCTAGTACAGTTGGAAAAAAAAAAAGCAAAATAAATTTAATAAATTTTTCAATAAATTATGGTGAATTTTATCTATCTAATTCAGGGTCGGGGGATGTGCTGAAGTGCAGCCAAGGTGTCATAAGTGGCATGGTACACCCTGGACAGGCTGCCAGTCCATCACAGGGCACGGTGGATTTTAAAAAATCTGGAATTTTCTTTAATGCAATTATTTATACAGTTAGATTCAATACAATATTAACAATACTATTATTCAAAATTAAACTTTTGACAATAATACAATATCTTATTAAATACTTGTTACAATGAAGACGCTGCAATAATTTCTGATTGAAAGTAATTACTTTTATGCCCCAATATATTTTAAAAATTGCACTACACTGGCCAATGATATATCAGACAGTAGTTGGACATTTTGAACAACTGCTTAAAGAAAACCATCTCTTGTTTCAGTAACTCCCATGCAGAAAGCCAGGTCCATAAATATTCAGTCTTCCCAGTTTAGTGCTGAAAAAAGTTATTTGTGCGGCACAGAGCACTGACCTCAGCCCTGTTGGGATGAACTTGAATAGGAGCTGCGATCCAGGCCTCACTGCCCAACATCAGAGACAGACCTAACTAAAGCTCTTCTGACTGAATGTGAGCCAATCTCAGCTGCCAAAATCTCAGCAGAGTATAGGTGGTTACAGTGACAGATTAATGTCCGTAGTCTTGGTATTGAGCTGTTGAACAATTAGCTATGGCTGTACTTGTTCATGCTGCCTTAAATTTATGTCCAAGTGGTGCAGACTGCAGTTTTTTCAGAGCTGCAGGCACTCTTGATTATGCATTTAGTCAGTGACATACAATACCTAACGATCACAGTCTAAGCATCTGGCTTTTCCTCCAGCTGTATATCAGTGCTATGATGGGTCAACAGTCTATATTCAAATAGAGTTGTATCACCTCAACCCATCTGACATTTTTAAAGGTAGCCCACCTGCAAGAAAGCGTGAAAAGAGTGGTCCTAATCCCTGCCTTAGCTCCGACTCAGTGCCTTCAGTTCATCTCCAGCAGGATTCAAAACAAAGGGCTGGCAAATGAAATGCATGAGCAGAGCAGCAGCGCACAATGTGGTCCACCTGAATAGACTGAAATGAACTAGTCTTGACAAAGCCAGGCGGATGAGAAAGGGTCCAGTCAAAGCTCTGAGGTCTGATTTGCCTTACTGAATGAGAAACCCCTCAAAGCCAGACCCTTGACTCATACTCTTGATTCACCTAAAAAAATTAGACACATGCTTTCTATTCTTCTCCAGTCATTATCACTAGATCACAACTGCAGTGAGAATTAACAGTTTAATTGGTTCTGTTAAACAGACAGAGACAGGCAATATAAGAACTATTGAGCTGAATTCAATGAACTGCCGTCTTCAGTGTTTGAACCAGTGGGCAAGGTCAGTGTTCCAAGTCTCACTAATAATGCAGGTTGCAAAGAGAATAGACAAGTGTCAGACTAAAACAATCCAATCCACATCACACTTCAGCCTTTGGGTTTGTTTTGCAATAGGTTTGCAGTTGTCATTGGCAGTGCTAATTACGAGGGCACCAGCTATACTACAGGATAAATTTCCACATAACAGCACCCTAATTTTGTCTGTCAGGCATTTAAATTCTTCCTTCCTATGGAAGATAAGAGGAGCATACGAATAGCAATTAAATGCTGCTCAACCTTGGTGAGATTACACTCCTGAGAAAGACAGCCAATAAGGGCAGGTTTATTGCCTCTGAGAAGTGAGAGGAAAGACAATGTAGTAAAAAACAAGAATTATTGCACAAACTGCAATAGTTTGTGTAGTTTTAAAGAAAACCATATGTGCCAAAATTAACATCACTTTTGGATTGTTTCTAAAAGATGTTAAGTTGTAAGTTGCAGTATAGCATAGACTGGCTGCAATTTGGACTCCGATGAACAACATGCAAGGTCATATATGAAAGCTTGGAAATCTCTAAGTCAAGCTTTAAACTAAAGACGATGTAATTTACAGTTATTGAAACAGACATAAAATTGTAGTGGCTGCGGGCAATGATGCTTCAGAATAATATCAGACGCACCTGTACAAAAGTTTGCAATAGTTTTATCAGCCTTCCTGCTGAAGATGTAATGGCTCTTAAACCAAGATGAAAATTTAACTTTGCAATTGGCTTATGAACAGATATGCTAATCAGCCATGTGCTCATGTTGCTTATGCTAGTTAGTCATGTGGTGCTGTAAATGTCTGGTAAAAACATGTTAGACTGGTAAAAGTGGTTTAAAGATTGATTATAATCTAATTATGATCATGCCTGTGTTAAAAAGATTTGTTTCCAATTTCCTTAGTCATCTCCCCTAAAAAAAATAATTGTATGAATGGAAATTGAGGAGAAACATTACACCTCAAATCCCTGTGCACACTGTTGGACTGTAAGACAATAAAGCAAGTGGTTATGGGGGAAAAACATTTAATCATGATAAAACTGTTTCTTGGGTTTTTAATTTTTTTTAAATTTATTTTGGTCCCATTGTCATTTGTTATTTTACTTATAAATACCAATTCAGTAAATCTATATTCTCGTATGTATTTATTTTTACTTTTTTTTTTTTTTTTTAAAAAAATTTAAAAAAAAAAAAAAAAAAAAAATGATGAAGTAAA
>VUQI01062003.1:0-17828 GCA_015106735.1 Paratilapia polleni
GAGGGTGTTTTTTTTTTTTTTTTTTTTTTTAAGCCTGATACTTCTTCTTTTGTCCTCCACTTGTCCAGTTTCCCCAATTTTTTTAAGGACACACTGCACACCATGCCGAAATATGCCAAGTTTTCCACTAATAGCTCTTTGGGAATCACATTGTTGATGCAAAAATATAATTTTATGCCTGTCAAACTGTGTCATCTTTGGCATTTTTTGTAGATTTGACCAGAAAATTTGGAACAAATCATGTGTTTTTGCAACAGGCTGCTAGTAACAAAGTGCTTAAGGATACAATTTAAAATTGGTTCTTTGCTAAGTTTGTTATATGTAGACACACCATTGGTTCATCCCTGGAGTTAGGTGCCTTTTGTACGTGAATGATTCACAGGTCAGTGTTAAGTGGCTTAACAGACAAAAACAAATCTGATCAGTCAGGTATAAAGACTGGACTTGAAATGAGTGAAAGAGCAGCCAATGTCCAAAGAAAAACTTTGAAAGACCTTCAGAAAGCCTGGAGAACTATTGTTCAAGAGCACTTTAAAATGTTACAAGAAAGTCTGAATCCTTGGAAGCAAAATATAAAGAAATTAGGGATGGCAGAAGATTTTTGCACAGTACTGTAAGTACATATGGTTTTCTGTAAATTAGAATTACAATAATGTATCTAAGAGGGTAGACAAAACAGTCAATTTACTGATACCCACATGCACGATGTGACAAAAAACAATAACAATAAAAACAATAAGTATAATATATAAAACATAAAAAGTATAATATCTAGTAATAAGTATAGTATAATATCTAAAATAATAAGTCTGACAGAGTCTGTGTTCTGTTGATGTTTGCATTTGTTTCTTGGCTGTGTTCATTAACATAATGGATCATGTTTAGATAATAAAATATGTTGGAACAAAAGCTCTAAATATAGCAACAACGAGAGTGTGTTAAAGGTTAACTTTTCATCTAATTATTCATCTGGCATAAATGAATCACAACGTCAAAATAATTTGCACTTGGAATTGGATTAAAAGCATCCTGACAGGAGGAAACCATCTGAAGGTTTGGCTCTTAGAAGTTACATTGTTGTGCAGAAGAACGTGTTTACTTTTCCCATGGCTCATCACTGACTGTTATTGGTTAATCACACGAGGGGCATGAAGTCAACCATTGGACATCTCTGCTTCAACACAGATTTCACCAAACAGAGAAGTTATTCTGGGGCAGCAACAACATCATTTGGATTCTTGTCAAGGCTTTAAATGAAAACCACAAGAATTCAGAGCACTTAACCCAAACCCTCGACTAATCAGACTGGAAACTTGGAGTACTCTGAGTGGTTTTCTCACAGGTACCGGAGCAATGAGTTTGACTCATTCAAAAGCAGCCCTTTACAACAAAATCAGTGCATCTGCCAAAAAGTATTCCAGTGACTGGCTTTCTGATTTTTCCCATACCACTTTATGCTGAAAATGAAGCCTTTATGCTTATTGTGGATGTGTTGCAAGTTTATACTGCCCATTATGTGACTGCTTAACTATGCTGAGAGAAGGTTAAAAAAAGAAATGGCTGGCTTTTCAAAAGCAGCTCTGCCCACATCCACAAAAATGTTACAAGGACATTGAGAAAATAGTAATCACAGCCTAAAATAACCGTCAACCAATAACTACAATCACATTACCATCAATGCTGTTATCTTAAGATGGTCAAATAAAATAAACCTTCCTGAAGACAGTGTTGGCGAATCAGACATGCAAAGACTTAAAGAAGTTTGTTCTACTATGACCAAGGCATCACGATGACCAAGTCAACCATTTCAATACCTTTATGAAGGTGTTTGTTTGAATACTTCATAAAAAAGTGTAAAATCTTATGAACTATTCAACTGACAAAAAACAAACAAACAAAAGCAACAAACAAACAACAAAACAAAAACTGAGTACATATTAACCCAGCCTACAAAGTGAAACCTCATAAGCTACTTTTGCATTACATATGAGCTTCTAATTATCACTTGGTCTATGTTCTCTTATGATAATATCTCTTTTGTGGATCATTATCCTACAGAGTCCTTTATTATGTTAAAATATTAAAGACTGGGACGTTTTTGACATTATAAAACTGAGAATGAGCATTTCTGCATAATAGACAGTGTCTCAAAAGGAAAGAGAGATCCACAAGCATAACACTGCAAAATCTGCTAAAAGTACTCAAAAAGGAAATGCCTTAGAAGAAAACTGAATATTCTCTCCAGATACATCAGCTGGAAATAATCATCACATACTACTGTGTATTACAGGAATACATTACAAGCAAATTGCAAGATAACCATGTCTACATGGAATCAGTGCATTGCTGTATAGCCACATAAAATACCACTTATCAAAGTCAGAATCGTTTCCTTCCCTATTTAAATTCTGGACTGGAGCTGATAAGATACACTTTGAGGTATCCACATGTTTATAAAAGACTGACAGGTCCACAAATAAACCCAGCATCAAAGATTGCAACTAAAAAAATAAACAACATCTGCACAAGGGATTGACTTATGAACTCAGGCTGACTGTTCAGTTGACTCCTGCCTCTCTGTTTTTGCAATTTAGCAGGAGATTTTCATGGCATCTAGCCTGTGCACAGCCTGCTGGACATACTTGCTTGAGCTTTAAAATGTGTCTTTATCTTTTGCCGGTTATATGTATTTGCAGATACAGAATGATGAAGTCCATTATTGTGCTTTACTAACTGATCCCTGCCCCATGATCCAAAACCACTAACTGGGCCACCACAGAGCCTCTCGCCAGCTCCCCGAAAACTAGCAACGAGCTGAACGCCTGAGAGTAATTCTCCCAAACGAGGAGTACAGCAAACAATGCGTAGCTGCTGTCAGAGGTCATCGAAATTATCTGTCTACAAATTACTTTGTGGGCTCATGGTAATGTGAGGCCTCAAGCAGAGGGGGTGGAGAGCAGCAAATTCATGTCTCATGGATAATGTAGAGTTGGTCTGAGCCCAGGAAAGCATCATCACAGTTCAGATGATCTCTCTGCGATCCTAACCGCTGACACAGAGGAAAGACGCATCACTGCAAAACATCGGATACACAGCCGCAGCTCCCATATCAGATTCCTTAAATTGTTGGTGTTATTGAAATGCAGCCAGATGGAAATGATACAGCTGGTCCTTTGTCATGTTATGATTGAGGATGGATTTACACAGAATTTCTGATTTATTTTCAGGGTGTGAACATCCAGCTAGCATTGACGTTAACATTTAATAGTCCTCCTACTGACAGCTTTTTGTCCTTGTGGGTCTATCAAACTGACACAGTAAAACTTTTCTTGACTAAATCTTAATCTGAAGCTGTAGGCCGAACGAGTATAAATATAGAAAGCTACGCCATAAGACGTGTTCACTGACGTGTCAGCACCTGTGTCACTGGCAAGTCAGCAGGTGTTTGCCCCGTCTGTTCCCTACAAAACTAGACCAGCGCTATTCTCCCACCAAACGCATTGACCCGCAGTGAAAGTTCAGCTGTCTTCCGCCCTTAAGGCAGTTAAGGTCATGCAAGAAGGCCACAACTGGCAAAGTAATCACTATAAAGTGAAGACGGAGTTGGGCCTAGTGGGAGGCAGGCACAAGAGAAGAAGAGCTGGGTGCTCCTTAGACAAACGGGGTCATTAGCACTTTCAGAGGAAGCCCCAGTAGGGGGTCAGGACTTTGGGAGATTGATCTCAGTGAGAGTGTCTGAAGCCATGAAATGTGGGGGCAAACGCAAACCATGGGGAAGGCCACAAATGGTACAACGATCACAGGGCTGCAAGCGGAGCTTCGCTTTAAAAAGGGGTCAGGTGGCTTTTTCATCTCTGCTGAAGGCGTTTGGAAAAAGTGACGTGATGCACAAAGGACAGGCACTGAGTTGATTGACAGACACCAGAAGACGGGGTTAATGCTATTTTGTGTCCACCCATACAACCTAAACAAAAGGACAACAAAGCAGAAATAACAAGAGAAAATAGGGCAGCCAGAGTAGTCTCAGAGTTCTACGCGTGATAGGAGGATGAGAAATTGGACACATTAAGTGATGGATGCTAAACTGTCAGTTCTAATAGGCAGCAAGGCAGGAGCACTGTACTGCTGCTTCAGGAGTCCGGGAGAGAACAGTCCAATGATCAACACAAGGGAGCCAATTAAAAACCAGACTTTGGCAGCCAACTGCATTACACAGACCCTCATGTGACTTTGGAAACACATCAGAATCCATGGAGAGGGCTTTTTATTTTGTTTTTATTTTCTGCAAAAACCTACCCAGCACTTTTCAGTCTTCACACTACAGGCTATTATCGATCTGTGGTCTCCTGTTAAATCACTGCACCTCCGCTATACATATTTCTAACAGACTGACTGCAGGAGAGTCCTGTTTCACCCCCTCGGTATGGTTGAAAAGAGATGAGTGCTGACATCATTCCCTCCTCTGATAAGATGGAGAGCCAAATGACAAGGTCACTGAGGTGGAGGAGGTGAGGCTGCAGTCTATTCTGAAGATAACACGTTTCAGTGAAGGCTTCTTTACTCCGTTGCCTGCAGAGATCAAACACGAGCTGCCTTTTTTCACTCTACGACTGAATTTGTCTCAGTTCTCAGCGTTAGGCTGTTTTTCTATCGCTAATTGGAGAAATGACTCACAGACTCGGGATGCAGGAGATAGCTTGAGCTGAGGAAGGTCACTGATATGAAGTTCCTCTTTTCCTTTCAAATGCTTTGAAATTGTTTTAAAAGCACTTTGTTTTATCTTAATTTAAAAAAAAAAAAAATCCAGGGCGACATCTGCCAGGTGTCCATACGTAAGCAGCAAACATGTTGGCAAAAAAGATCCGTTCTAAATGCAGTGAAGTTATTTTTGTGTGGGAACTTCAACGCTGAAAGATTAACTACGCTGGAAGCAGCTAATTATATGTTGTGCAATCAATCAGCAGCCAATCAAAGTAACAGCGCACAAATATCTTGTGATTACAATTCCTTTCAAAAGCAAATACACTTCATAAATTTATAACAATTCAATGCTTGCATCTTCAATAATTTATGAGAGGACACCACAGATGGAAAACACTTCAGATAAAATCCAAAACATATGGATGGGCCCTCACAGAGAAAAGTGCTCGTTGCACCCTCACAAACTTATTGTCTGCAAAAACGAGTGCACTAAATGGCAATGTCTCTACACACTAAAATACATTAGCAGACTTGGTGACAGAGATAGTGAGTGCAGAGTGTCAAAGATGTTTGAGGATCTCCATCTGACTCTGCGTCGTAACTGCCGGGGAAGGCGAGGCCGTCTGGAAATAGCTCTTCCCAACAAGCCTTTGGTGTCGCCTCATTTTACACTCATATGACCCGCGGTTCCACCTGACTGACATTCACAGAGTCTTTATATACTCTCTCTGAAAACAAATAAAAGCTCACTAAGATATTGAGGAGGTTGTGGGTTTAAGGGTCTTTAAAATAAGGTGTCAGACTCAGTCATCCTTGTCTTCTAACAGAGGTGATTCCCTGCATTACTGTGGTTCGTCAGCCGGGAAAAGCAGCCAGTTCATCTATCACTATTAATACCCAACAGACTTCCGCTGTCATCCTGTAACATCTGTCAAGCGCCGATGCCGAAGAATAACATGTCACATCTGCAACATTAACAATAACTGTAACTTGTCTGTTTGAAGATCAGTATATGAAACACATGTCTGTCATTCAACCCTTAAACACAAGAAGAACTAAAGCCTCCTGTTCACAAGCTGAGATCAGCTCAGCCAAAGATTCTGATTCAGTGAGCATTTCCTGTAACCGGCCTAAAAATACATGTAGGTTTCTAAAAAAGTGGGGTTATTGCTACTAAACACAGTATCCCAGAACTGAGAGGAGTGATGTGTGTGGGGGTGGGCAAGATTCAAACGGTCAACAGGCTGCTGTCAGTCAACACGTTCGTCAGGAAATACTTTCTGCCCTTACATCTTCATCTGGTGTTTTGAGTTACGAGGGTCTGGTACAGTGGAAATACAAACAGCTCACATGCTCGCATTGGAATCCGAACAAAGATTCAACAGGTCATTGCACCATAAAAATGCCTTTCAATCACCAGTCATAAAGATCAAAGATTTGGAGAGCTGGATGTTTGGTAAACAATGCATGCAAATATGTCTAGCAGACCCTTTCAATTGCTGTTGGGTTAGTCTCAAGTGAATTCCAACGTTCCAGCCCAGCTAAATAAAAACCTGTGACGTAGTCTCCTTGTTGAGCACCTTTAACATCTGCTCAAAGTATTCAGACAAGGTTTTAATCATGTAGTGTATACTGATCTAAGCCTGGTTAGGATTTTAGAATTATGGTCTGTGGGTGGCGGGAAACTTCTCACCATGCTCTATTTTAGGCTTAGTCAGAGACAGTGTGCAGACAGAATCATTTTTCCAGTTGGGGGAATGTTAGGCTGCCCGTGTGAATTCCTTTCCCCTAGTTTGGGGGATTGACCCCCCGCCCCTTTGCCCCACAAATCTTCAGGTCCACAGGTCCTTTACTGCTGCAGTCCAAGATGGCCGCCATGGCCAGTTGGAAGAGACGAAAGAGCGAAAGGGAGGCCCTTGTTCTCTCAGTCATGTTCATGTGTGGTACTTTTAGCAGGAATCTGCTGCCACTAGGATGGCTGTTTGCAGTGTTGTTGCCCACTGTTCTTTGCATTTAGATGTTTTCTTATTCTTTTCTTTTTTAACACCTTCAAATAACACCTAGAGTTCTTCTTCTTTGAGTTTCTAAAACACAAACTCTATATGATATATATTCCAAAACCAAGTCTATTGGCTTTCTTCCACTTTGCACCAAATACGCGTAGGCTGGGTTGCAATAAGTAATATCAAAGAAAAATAGCAAAGGGTCAAATATATTAAATTGGTACACCTTTTGCTCAAAAACAACATCTGCTTCGCTTTGTTATCTCCTGCCTCCCCTCGCCATTGTAGACATGTACATTTATCAACCCTAGATCTTTTGCTTTTTTGCCTATACCTCTCTCGCTCCCTCTCAGTTTAACTCCTCCGATCCCTCCCACTCACGCCTACTCATTCTATTACCATGTCTCCTCTCTCTGTCCCTCACCGCCTGCTGCAGTCAAGAGGATGAAATCACTCCATCAGTGAGTGGCGCCTCCACTGTCACTGGCATCAGACAGCTCCAGAGAAGGCCGTAATTAAACAACTCAAGCTCTGGTAATTACCCTACAGTGGCCCTAATTACCCCATTCTCAGGGTGATTACAGCCTACAGGAGGAGGGGACCAACTACAAAAAGCCCTCCCTGTCTGCGTGATGGGGGGTAGGGACAATGGCAGTGGGGAAACCGTGGGGCTTTAATCCAGTGTCACTGTGGAAATGGAGGAAATGAGCAAGTGCATTTAGACAAAGGCACTATATTGGTCTTGAAGGAAAAAAAAGCTGTGATTCACTATGGAGAACAGGTAGCACCAAAATAAGCCACTTAATCTTTGAGGGAGGGCAGCAGAGTGAAGGTGTTTGTCAGAATAAAGGCTTTGTGTACCTCATACAAAGATTACAACTGCAACAAGGACCACAATGAGATCGAAAGCTGTTCACTTTGATGTACCACCTTGAAACTTTGCCAAAAGGTTACAGTCTATCACATCCATCGGGCAGTGTTCGGGAGTGTATCTTACACAGATCAGCGCATCTCCTCTCTGTCTCAGCAATTTTAGTACAAGAAGGGCTATGCTGTTCTAAGCATATCGCTCTCTTCCCTCTTTCCCCCATCCCTGAGGAGGTGCTGACTGGGGGAGGGATCGATGCTCCGCTCCAACAGACAATGGTGTGTCGATTCAGCACCCGGGCAAAGGGACAACGTAAAAGGGGAAGAAGAAAGTGACATCTCAACTAACTCCGAAGAACTTCTGAAATAATTTGTGAAGGTGAGTTATTGCTTATAGGACCCATGGGACCATCACGTACTTGCCCTGTCCTTTGATGGAACAATGCAGTAAAGTAAGCCCCATCGGGATACGCACTGCAACACCGAGACAAATGTATCCAACACTTGTGGCGTGGATGGTTAAGAATGAATAAGACATTTAAGATGCTTTTTGACTGTTGTCTACTGTAATCAATTTGAAATACCTGAGAGTGCTTGCAGTTAGTCCGAGTCGGATCACAGTTGTTTGGAGACAAGCTGCCTCCTAGCAGGTGACCTGTGTAATCGCTTTGCGATCAAAAGTGGTCACACAGAGGTTGAAGGTGTTCCACAACCTCAACCTATGGGCAAACAGTTGGTTGCCGCAACTACTTGCAATTGGTTGCTGAATGTGAAAAATTCAATGCAATCCCTGGGCAACCATCAATTTTTCCTAGTCGCAAGAAGGTTGCTGTCCTATTTTTTACTCTAGTGTGACTCAACCATAAACAGAAACACATCCACAAGGCATCTAAGTAATGGCAATCCAAACACTGCTTGCTTTTAACTTTTAAGAAAAGCCTTTCAACAGGCATATTACTTTATCAATGCATTTATTGTGAAGAAGCCACAGACTGAGAAGACTGAGACAAAAAATACGGAGAGTTTTTCAGAGCTTATACTGAAAATGTAAGCAGATAACATTAGAATATTTTAAGGGAAGAGTGGTAAAACATGTGGGATAGAAGATAGAGTGTGTGTACAGCTACCAGGGTCTCTATGGTTTATGCGGTTTATGGTGGTGGCCATAAACCCTAGGTTATAAGAACTCCCCTAGTTTAGGTGAACTTTCAACAAGTGATATTTTCCTTCTATTAAAAAAGCAAATATTTGCAGTGTCTCATGGTTAGTGCAATGACATATTTATTCTCATCCAGTCTTAATTTAACTTTACCCAATGAGATGTAAGTCATCATCAGTGACTTTTTGTCTCCTGAATGCCCAGACTTGGGACAACTACAAAAGCCAAAAATCACATATAGTGATAGCACATTATTGGGTTTTAGGTTACTTGACATCAGTGATGATGACTTAGACCTCACAGGGTTAAAGTAAAAGCAAATATGTATGTATTGTAACAAAACAGCAGTCCAATATCACAAATTCTCATTAAACAGTACTAAACAGGATGTAAGAATACGGCCAGCACCTTGCAACCATTTGTAGCCATAATGGGGATTCGTTTCGCCAAAGCAACAGAATAATGTCATTAGCATGCATTTGGCATTATTTATACGTGTGCTGGAGGATCAGAGTGGGACATCTGCTATGTGTTGAGTGAGTGAGGAGGGCCATTTGAGTGAGTGTGCTGAGGACCCTGATTGATGTCGCACACAGCGAAAAGTCCCTGCGGCCCCATTAGCAGCTACAGTCGGCATTACTGTCACACCCGTCAGCCATGATGGAGGACAGTTCTGCAGCTACAGCCATCGGTAACCTGCCCTGTCTATGAAACGACACACAAGGACAAATGAATCGAATGCTCCGCTTCCCAAATGAACACTAGTTGAAACCAGACACACACTGTGCTTTAATGCAGCCCTGAGCCCTTGTGAAAAATCTACCATTTCCAGCAGTGCACATTTGGCATTCATCAAAATCGATATCACCTTTCAGGCTCATTGTTCCCGCTGCGGCCTGTTCTCAGTCAAAACAATTCACTTGGGCTTAATAAAAGATGAATTCTGTTGGATTACTTGAAAATATTTACATGACAACACAATACGATATTAAACGTATCTGCGTCAGGCTCCATGCTCTGTTTTCCTAGAATGATCCAGATGCAAGATTTCATCACTTCCTTTTCTCTCTTGGGTGAGTAATGATATTGAGCTTATCCACAGGTGCAACATGGATAAGGTATGAATCACCACACAAGTGGCGCTTCACTTTTATGTTTCCTGCAAAATAATATACTCTTCTAACTACAAAAAAAGTTCTACACAGAAAAGATAGGTCAGTGTTGAACACTCCCAACTGGCAATTCCCATTGCCTCTGGCATGGCTGAATTGCCCACAAAGCCCTAAGGACCATGCCATATGTCACACTAGTGCTCTTAAACTCAAATCAAATGTCTCTGGCTGTTTAGACCACTCTGTGATTGACTACAGAAGACAACACTATAAAACAAAAGGCTTCTTGTACCCAAGTAGTAAGTCTCTTGCCCACAAAAGAAATAGCTTCATTCACAACAACCACCCTCTGATGTGCTCATATACAAATTATTTACTCTTTCAGTATAATTACTCTGATCCTGCCTGCCCCTTAAGGCTTCCATCCCACAATGGAGCCGTTTGCAGAAAGCTGAGTGGGGATTTCACTTGACATAATTGTGATGAATATGTAACTCAACCAAGACAAACAAGCACAGATATTTAGAATTCCACACTAATTGAATTAATGCATGACAAGATGTATCACATGTTCTGACATGTTATCTAACAGAAGCTCCAGTTATTGAAAAGCAACAGACAAGGCTATGGAAGTGTTAGAGTTTGTGCAAACACCTGTGTTCTGTCTGCATCTGAACATCTGCATGGCCTTTGTACAACAAGCAAATATATGTAAACATACTTTAACAGCATTAAAACCACTGACAGGTGACGTATAGCATTAATTATCTCATTACAATAACACTTGTCAAGGGGTAGAATATATAGGCAGAAAGAAACCAGCCAGTTCTTGAAGTGCTGGGAGCAGGAAAAGTGGGTAACCATAAGGATTTGAGAAATTCTGCCAGGACTCTAATTGTGATGACTTGATTACTGAGTCATATTATTTCCAAAATGGAAGGTCTCCATACCACAAACATGGGGTGTTTGTGGTATGGAGTGGCTAGCACCTACCACAAGTGGCTCAAGGAAGAACAACTGTAGAACCTCCAACAGGATTGTGAGGGCCCAAGGCTCACAGATGCTCCTCATGAGTGAAGGCTAGCCCACAAAAGAGCTACTGTAGCACAAACTGTTGAAAATCTTAATGCTGGCTATGATAGAAAGGTGTCACTATGGGGATTCCTAGCCACATGCTGGTCCCTGAGTATGCTGACTCCTCTCCTGTCCACTGTCGAAATTGCCTACAATGAACATGTGAGGGTCAGAACTGTAGAATGGAGCAACTGAAGAAGGTGGCCCGGTCAGATGGCAGCAGATCAGCTGAGACAGTGTGAGGATCTGGGCAAGGTTCTTCTGGGAAACCTTGTGTTATGGCACTCCTGTGGGTGTCACTTTGACACATACCATCTACCTGAACACTGCTGTAGACCACAATCACCCTTTTCATAAGAACAGCACTTTCTGATGGCCTATTTCATCAGGATAACAGACCTTGCCACACTGCAAAAATGGTCAAGGAAAATAGGCCCATGTTGCAACTTATAGAATTTAAAGGATCTGCTGCTAATGTCTTGGTCCCTGATACCACCAAACACCTTCAGTGGTCTTGTGGAGTCCGTGCCTCAATGGGGATCACTTTTATCACACAAAGGTGACCTACACTACCTACTCATGTTAGGCAGGTGGTTTTAATGTTGGTTTACATTCAGCATTCTAAGCCTTTTGTGTTGTAAATATACTGCATATCCATGTATGTATACACATGCATGTGTGCATCTAAAGTAATTACTCACTATGTGACACAGATGACTTTATGAAAACTCTGGGGAACATAATTTAATCAGAGGGACTATGCTGACTTCAGGCAACATCAAAGAAGAAGGAGGAATTTTTGTGAAAGAGGGGCTGATGATAATCTGAACTCCACAAGACTTCACTGGAGAAGTACAAAAGGCCACTGAAGTCATGCCATTCATACTCCTTGCATGTTTTAGATGAAATTGCATGCCTTGTCCTTCATGCTTGCTCTGGCTTTCCAGTATTCATTTTAATGGAAGTAGTGTTGCAGTATATGCACAAGGGCACAAAGACTTTCCCTATAGATTGAATAGTGTATAATGTAGTGTTTCTAACATTCTGCTGCCCTCATGTAAGTAAATGTGAAACACCTAAAATTAGAAACACTTTGGAGTAAAATGCAGTACAATACATCTCTAACCATGCCTTTTGGTATCAGTCATTTACAAATGCTTACATAATCAGACTCTTTAGGTACTCAGTGACCTTGTGGTTCCACTTAAGACTATCAGGCTCAGTAACACAAGGAGTGTCCAAATGGAACTAAAAGGTGTCATTACGCAAATCCTTATTTGGATTTGTTTTTCTGTTCCAGTATCAACATGTGGAATTCCTTAAGTTCAGAATTCAAACTTGGATCCGTTTGGACCTTTATTTTTTTTAATAAAGGATTAGTTATGTAGTTATGACTGGTCTGCTGCATCTTGTTTTATGGCTCAGTGTAATATATTTTGTGCCTTATATTGCTCTGTCTGTCATGCTTTCAGTCTGTCTGTCTGTATCATTCAATTCAATTCAATTCAATTTTATTTATCAAATCACAACAACAGTCGCCTCAAGGCACTTTATATTTTAGGGTAAAGACCCTACAATATTAGACAGAAAACCCCAACAATCAGACGACCCCCTATGAGCAAGCACTTGGCAACAGTGGGAAGGAAAAACTCCCTTTTTACAGGAAGAAACCTCCGGCAGAACCAGGCTCAGGGAGGGGCAGCCATCTGCCGCGACCGGTTGGGGGTGAGGATTATATTTTTATGATTATATAGCTTGTGTTGTTCTGTTTTATGCATTTTAAAGACCCCGCAGTAACATTTTATTGCATTAGATTCTACATACTTCCCTTCAACAGGAGGCATGTAGAATCCACTATGTTCCTAATAGCTGTCAGATGATGAACTCACACAAGGCAATCCTTACCATGACCCCCAAAAGAGTAGATCATCTGACTAGTGTGAATGCTGCCTACATATGCCCTATGTACTCTTTAGTGTTGTGTCGTCTGGCCTGCTTGAAGAGGTAGTTTCAGCACTGCTCATTGCAACTCAGGTGCAGTATGCATCTGGTGTGGATGCCTTAATGTCAGCTGGCTTTGCACAGTGTGACTGAAAATCCATCCATCCATTTCCTTAAACAGTTGTCCAACAAGGGTTGCTGGAGCCTATTCCAAATGACCCTGAGCAAGAGGCAGGGTGTAGGGAGACAGGGAGACAGACAACCGTTGACTCTCGTGGCCACTTTAGACTCACTAATTAAGCTAATATTTGGACTGTGGGAAGAAACAAGGGCACAGGAGCCTTCTTGCTGTGAGGCAACACTGCACCATATGCCATTCAGGACTGAAAACGGGTGAAAAAAAGTGATAAATTAATAAGGCATGTGATATGTCACAGCACCCACAAATTAACCCCAAAAAGCCACATGGTAATTAGAATCATGAACACTATTGTGCCGTCAACACAAAGCCAGAGTCACATTGTGTTGTGAGAGAGAAGAGTTTAGATTCTGCCTTCAATTCTAGATAAAGAGAAGACAGGGAGAAGAGCAGTAGAGCAGATGTGGAGCAAAAAAAAAGGACAAACTGAAGCACACTCGGGCCTGGCTCATTTAGCCTAATGTAAGCGCAGGCTTACAGGGAGGGGGGAGGGGGGACATTAGTTCTCAGGCATGGTACGTGGAAACCATGCCCGACTGGACACCCACATTCCCTCAGCCTTTGGCGGACAACGAGGAAAAAGCAGCAAGAGCAGTGTCAGTAATGAGAATGGATAGCAGCTTGGCTACACTGCCTCAGCCCCATTGATCACACAGCTGTAAAGAGCGATGGACCTCGATGTGGGGTGAGAGCAGTGTGCATGTTCCAATTCTTCTCAGATCCATTCCAATTTAGCGTTACATTGATAACTTCTCCTCCACAACCTACTGTAGCACTACGCTGTTCAAGGCAGACTACAGAGTAGATGTAAACACCCCTTTTACAGCCACTGAACAGTATACATCATTCTGATAAAGGCAGATATAATTGGAGACATTTATGGATGGATCATGCCTGCTGTGTGTATGTTCAACTGCATTGATTACTTCTAACTGAAGGCTATGTCAATACATGCATTAATTAATATTCTGATTAAACAGCTGCAAAATTAATCATTTAATTAAGCTATTTGAACACTCAGCTGGCTCGGAGTTTGTCGCCATCAATCTACGTGATCACTAGCATTTCAGTGAATAATACTGAGGTGGATAGGGGATAATTTATTGGGATTGAGAATTTCACCTCAAACATTGATGTGGCCTCTTTCTCTGCTCTGCAAACGCACATTAGTCCTCGTCCTGTCTCTGAAAAGGTCTCCTTCTGAAGTGGCAGCGTGTGTCGCCAAAGGATTGACTTTGATTCAACACCATTAACCAGTACTATTCCCATTTCTTCTATATTTTGCTCCAGTCCATGCCTCATAAATGTCATCCCCGTCTGTCTGAGCATTAATCTCTATGAGGCTGGGGCCCAGTGACTCTCCAAAACAAACCAGTCTTGTTGAACCGCTCCCCTGCTGAATAGTAGAAGCTTGGCAGAGCTAGAGGAAACAGAGAAGTATGGATTGGGAGCGAGGAAGGAGGGGTGTCTTGTCCATTTTTTTGGGGAGGGGAGCAGCAGCAGCAACAGTGGGGTCTCTGCTGGGAAAAATATCAGCAGCATTATGGAGTGGGGCTGAGCCTGCCATCACTATCAATGAGAGGAAGAGGCCTGTCAGAGCACACAAAGGAGAAAAAGACAATCCCAGACAAACGAATAAGAGATGGAGGAAAGGAGAGAGGAAAAGAGGGCAAGAGGAAAACAACATGAGGAAGTGAGAGAGAGACAAAGAGACAAATTAAAAGCACTCCAATTAGAAATGGAAGAGACAGTGCAGGAAAGAGCTAAAGAGATCACCCTGATTAGAGAGTTAGATAAACCACCACAAACACGGAGCCAAATTGAAAGAGATAGAGAAGAGATAGCAAGCTGGAAAGGGAAAGACAAAGCAAAAAAGACAAAGCAGAAGCAAGGCTGAGCACAGAAAAGCATAGGCTAAAAGGAAATTAATTAATGAGTTAGAGAAGAATGAGGTGAATTGGATCAAGAGGGAAAAAATAGACAATAGGAGACAGAATTAGATGAAAAGGAGAAAAACGTCCTGTCACAATGGCACATCAGAGCCCGCATGTGGCACCACTTGATAAGAAGCGTCATTGCCACCCTCCATGCTGGTACCCAAGTCCCTCCTCCTCTCCCTTCCCAAACCATCTGTGCCATACAAACACACCAAGCTGTCCGACAGTGGCTCTGGCTCACGCCATTACCAGTTTTGTGACATCAGCCTGGAGTCCGGCTCCTGATGACCACGAGGGACCCCAACACCAGTGACATCATCAGCCCACAAGTGGAGGAGGCCAAACAGTTAGCTCCAACAGAGGAGGATTTGAGTCATGTGAGCTGGGATTCCAACCACAGCAGCCTAATGGTTATTCTGGACATGGCACAGAGAGAAACTGAAAGATGGAGACAAGTTCAAAGTTCTGCTCTCCTCCCCTTTTACTCTAAACTCTCACACTGTCTTTCCATTTAAAATGGCGGTGAACAGCTGTGGTTATTTGAGTTCGCCTTACATACCACCCAGCAGGGTACCACCCGCTGGCCAGGAATGACTGACATATTAAAAAAAAAAAGATAGGCATGGAACTCAGTGCGGCATAGTTCGACACAGGGATGGATGACAAGTCGAACAAGACGAGAATCTTGTGGTTTTAATGTTACTCACTGACAACTTGCAGGAAAGGAAATGACAGAGTAACAAAATGCTGTAAAAATATATAAAATTTTGCACAGTAATGTACCGTTCTTTATCAAAACAGTTGAATACTGTAAATCCTGATACCTTTGAGGAAAGAAAATATTAACATACCGTATTATACCTTTTAAAAGTATAATATGTTTTGTTTTGGGGTTTTTTGGCGAGAGCAAAGACTCATAGAAAATTAAATGAAACTGAGTTGTTCAAATCTTGAATTTAGAAGAGCTGTGAAAACTATTTCAGTTATTTTGTGTTTAAAAGTCATGGATGTTTTATGTGATTTCCAGTGTTTGTGTTTTTGCTAGCAATGGGCCACCGTTACCAAGACTCCTGTAGCAGTTAATTACATCTGGCTAGTGTTGCGCTTTAGGATGGTTGTTAATACAGCAAGAACTGCGACAAAGTTGATAATTTGGAATTGTTAAAAAAAAAGTTTACAAAGAGTACAGCAGGAACACTAAAACAACAGGATAATCGAGCTGCCAGTTTAGCACTGTAATTTAAAACATTTTTTTTTAAAAAAACAGTGTTTGTGTTATATTAATTTTTTGTTTTCTAGAGGTCATTGAGATGTTTTCAAGTTGCTAATGCTACAGTCACACTAGGGAAAACAATGGTTGGAGACCGGCCAAAATTATTGCGACCGTGTGAAATGAACTTGCGATCTTGTTGCCTTTTGAAATGGTTGCTTTGAAGACGGGAACCAGGTCTGCAACCACTTGCAGTCAGTTCCTGCATCACGACGGTGATAAAACGGCAATAAGATGGAGTCAGTCTGCTATCAGTTTGCAATTGAATGGGGTCAACTTGGCAATTACATGCAATCCGTTTGTGATACTATGGCGATTAACTGTGGCAAATCAATGAAAATCACGAATCTGTTGCCGTCTACATACACAGAAATTCACATTAAACAGAATTTCACATTAACTACTTACATTCAAAGTCCAGCCAGAATCTCATAGACTTGAATCAGAAATTCCTCCACAAATAGTGGAGTTGCTGCAGGACGATTTAACTGCAAAATGACAAAGGCTCAGCAACCTTGCTTTTATATAGGAATATGACCAGAATACAACCAGCTGGCAACCAGTTGAGTCAAGTCTCCTATTGCAAAGAGACGAGTTGTACACATCGATCATCAATCTGAGAGCAATGTGGTTGTTTGGAGACAGGTTGCCTCCAACCAGGCGGCCTGTGTGATCCTTGTGATCAAAAGTGGTCCACAACCAGTTGGCTGCTGCAACTACTTGCAACTGGTCTCCGACAGCAAAAAATTCAATGCAGTCACCAGGCAACCATCAATTTGTCCTAGTCACAAGAAGACTGCCATCCTATTTTTATTGTAGTGTGACTGAGCCATAAATGAATGATCCTAAAGGACACACTGTTACATTTTCAGCTCAGTTTGCTAGTAAAATATTGTGTCAGCACTCTTTATTCAAATCCTAATGAAGTGTAACTTTTTTAATAACTGCAAAATACATGACTGCCAGAAAAACAGAAGCTAGTATTACAAGTGTTACTTTCGCTCTGCTTCTTTTTCACCTCAAGTTGCAGAAGACAAGATGTAATACTTTCACACAACCAGTCCTTTGCTCTATAATCACTCAAGCTTTAAGGGCATAGTTGTGTGTGTGTGTGTGTGTGTGTGTATGTGTGTACTGAATAGTAATAATGAAGTTGTTTTTTTTTCAGCAAAACACAAGTAAGAAGGGACAAAAAGTAATATCATACCCAAGGCAACAAATCAATTATCACAGTCAAAGGAAGCGACAAGTAACAGGAAAGATGAAATGTCTAAAAGACATCCTCAACTGGTCAGAGTGAAAAAAAATGAGAGCACTTTGTCTTTCTCTCTCACACACATATTACATCCCTTCACAAACTGAGTATCAGCTGGAGTGGAAGTGTTCCTGCACTGCCTGGCAGTATATAGGAGAAGCTATAACAGTTCTTCCTCCTTAGCCCGGGCAGGTATCCAAATAGCCTCCACAGGCTTTGATGAAGTGTCCTGTCATGATGTCAGCCTCCATTGGTCTCTAGCTCACCTGGGACCTCCCTCACTCTTAACAACTCCTGGCTGAGAGGAAAG
>VUQI01062003.1:18202-35788 GCA_015106735.1 Paratilapia polleni
CTCAGGGCCATGTGTTTCTAATTAAACGGTGTACTGGAGGAATTATCAAAGCTCGGGATTGCATAATGAGCCCTGGCAGAAATCTGCGGCAGGCAGTGACACTCTTTGTCTCAAGAGACACACAGTGGTTATATTGAATTAAAAAGGAAGCATGTCAATAAGTGTCTGGGAGAAGCATTCGTTTCTATTGATGTGTATATACTGTAAGGGATTTGTTGCAGCAAATCCCTTAGATTAATCATTTTACAGCGCTGCTGGTGGTCAAATATTAGGGGCTTCACTTAAGGAAGCATTCTGCACAATTCTGCCTTCAGATCCCATCTCTGTGCTCGTGTGACGGTCACCAACACCCACCCTGTTTTTCATCACACAACGCCAGTTGGCCATAGACGGGCACGGACGATTTAGCTCGCCAAATGGAGGCATGTTTGTCCTTACACAGACAGACACTTCTGCATTAGATGTCAGGCCAGCTTTGTAAAACATCACACATGAGCCTGCATGTGCTTACCTCACACAGCACACGCGCACACTTAAATTCTGGTCTCCATGGTGATTGTTTTAGTGCCCATGTGAACTTGCCCCCTGCATCTGTTTATGTTTGTTCAGTGCTTTAAAAAAATTAATTATTCATAACCACATGACCACTATTCTCATTTTCTACAGCATTCCCCGAGCACCATAAATGAAAACAATAAATTCTGTGGTCAGAACACAACACAAAGAAACATGTACTAGGAACAAAACTGTTTTCTGGTTTCTTCAGAGGCATGCAATCTTGTTAAAGCCCGGTCGTATTTTACTGAGGATCACTGAAGACATGAGTCACATGCTCAGCAGTGATGCACACCACCATCACAGCCGTCAGCACACAGTCCAAGTTGAAGGTTTACACGTCTTACAAGGAGAGAGGCTAGAAAGGGACGCCTGCCTGCTAAGTGCCAAAAAGGCCATTTAGAGCTCCGAGTCCATCTGGTGGATAAATGGAGAATCACATGTAGGTCACGTTCCACTTTTCAGTGTCATTCTACTTCATCCTAAACCTGTTATTTTAGCATTCAATGTAAACTCTAGCCATCACTTCAGAGCAAGCACTACTGAAGCAAATTGGATTCTCATGGGGTACATCTCTCATGCAAACATACATAAAAAGATTAGCCTGGACACACACAAAAATGTATGCAACCCACTATGAGCGGCTAAGACGACGCCAGGAGTAATGCGAGGCATGTGTGTTGGAGACCGTCTATGTTATGTGTAGCATGAATCCTCTTCTGGCAGAGGAGAAGAAGTGAGTGTCTGTGCAATGGTGTGCTGGAGTCATCCAGAGTTTCTCTTACATGCAGAGAAACACACACACACTTGTGGTTACAGTATTGGTGAAACTTTCCTTGCCACACAGAAGACACAGCTTACCAATGTCTGTTGTACCATCTGAACACCAAACCACACTCAAAGTTCAAAGTATCACATAAATCTAGTCTAGAATTCAAATCACCTGAGAGGGAAAACCAGAAAGACAAGTTGACTTTACATTAGACTCTTTTTGTTATTTTATGGATCAGCTACATTTGCACTTGTAATTCTATTATTTTAGATTTATTCATTCACTATATTTGTCCATGTATGAACAGAATAATGTTATCTAGTCCATCGGGCTTTACTACTCCACTTACAGTATTAAAATGCATTCTGATTATCAATATTCTGCACAACGGCTGGTCTGATCTCCTTATTCAAACTAGTTGTGCTGCGACTCGCAAAACAAGGCACAACGTTTTATTTACATTTTTTTTTTTTTTATTTTGCATTGTGAAACCTCTGTAGCAATGTTCCAGCCTTATTTGCGCCAATTTCTTTCATACTTCATGGACAGACATCATTCTTTTCTAAATCCCTTTTTGCTAGGCAAGAAATTTTAGCCAGACAGATACGACATGTGGTTTCTACCAGGCTTCTTCAGCTAATTAGCAGGAAGACTGTGAGTTCTTTCAGTGTGTCTGTATTATTTGTCAGTTGGTCTGCATGAGTTTACATCCTGTATTAATATGAGTTTTCCCTCATTCAGATAAGCTATCTGGATTAAGATCACATCCTAAAATCAGATGTAATGGAACATTTATACATCATTTTTGGAGCTTTTAAGTTCTACATCGCATTTGGATTAAAGGTAAGTCAACACTTTTTTCTTCCTGTCTCTTATTTGCATTACTACTGCACATAGTGCATTTGTTTCAAAAAAGTGGGCAATTCATTCATTTAAACTGTTTTTTAAAACATAAAATAAATTAACTTCGTGAAAAATTGTAAGGTGTGTTGGCATTGCATATTTTATTTAAAAGTCCACTTATTTCAATCTCAACTCCTGGAACATGCTGGAAATATTCCTCAGAGACTTTGGTCCATATTGACATGACAGAATCACACAGTTGCTGCAAATCTTTTGGCTGCACATCCACGATCTGAATCTCCCGTTCCACCACAACTCAAAGGTGCTCTACTGGATTGAAATATGGTGACTGTGGAAGCCATTTGAGTCATTGTCTCGTTCAAAAGACCAGTTTGAGATGATCTGAGGTTTGTGACATCCAGCTAGAAGCAGACTTCAGAAGATGGGTACACTGTGGTCATAAAAGGATGGACATGGTCAACAATACTCAGGCAGGCTCTGGTGTTCAATGTGGTGTTCAAACAATGCTCAGTTGGTACTAAAGGGCCAAACTGTGTCAAGAAAATATCCCCCACACCCTTACACCACCACCACCAGCCTGAACCATTGATACAAGGCAGGATGGATCCATGTTTTTATGTTGTTTATGCCAAATTGTGGCGGCTGTGGCTCAGGAGGTAGAGCGAGTCGCCTACAAATCGGGAGGTCAGTGGCTCGATTCCTGGCTCCCCTAGTCTGCATGCCGAAGTATCCTTGGGCAAGATACAGAACCCCACGTTGCTCCCGATGCATTCATCGGAGTGTGAGTGTCTGTGTGAATGTTAGCACTTAAGTATAGATAAAAGTGCTGTATGAATGTACGTGTGACTGGGTGAATGTGGCATGTAGTTAAAGCGCTTTGAGTACACAGAATCTGAGTAGAAAAGCGCTATATAAGTACCAGTCCATTTACCAAATTCTGACCCTACCATCTGAATGTTGCAGCAGAAATCGAGACTTATCAGATCAGGAAGCATTTTTCCAATCTTCTATTGTCCAATTTTGATGAGCCTGTGTGAACTGTAGCCTCAGTTTCCTGTTCTTAGCTGACAGGAGTAGCACCCGGTGTGGCCGAAACCCATCTGCTTTAAGGTTCAATGTGCTGTACTTTCAGAGATGCTCTTTTGCATACCTTGGTTGCAAAGAGTGGTTATTTGAATTACTTTCACCTTCCTATCATCTGACCATTCTCCTCTGATCTCTGGCATCAACAAGGCAATTTCACCCAGAGAACTGCTGCTCACTGGATATTTTCTCTTTTTCGGACCATTCTCTGTAAACCCTAGAGATGGTTGTGTGGGAAAAGTAGATCAGCAGTTTCTGAAATACTCACTTAAATCACCTTTCTTCCTCATTCTGATGCTCAGTTTGAACTTCAGCAGGTCTACATGCCTAAACCCACTGAGTTGCTGCCATGTGACTGGCTGATAAAATATTTTTGTTAACAAGCAGTTAAACAGTTATACCTAATGAAGTGGCCGGTGAGTGTATATCTTGATTATATACTACAAAGATTCTCAGTGCTGGCATAGTGTAGTTTTTAGCTACCTTACATGAAAACCCCCCGAAACGGATGCTAACTCTGTTTAGAAATCACATCAGGCTGCAATCATTTTGTTTGCAAATATGTTCCACAGATGGGATGCACCTGACACCGGGACTGACTGCTACAACATTCAAAGTCATGTTCATTGAATAAATTCTGATTTATTGAGGCACATTTCATCTAAGCCAGTGTTGAAAAGAAAAGACACCACAGCTGCACACCTTAAGGCCTCACACGCACCTTTCTGCCTGCATGGGAGGAAATTAAGGTCGACGCTTCAAGAGATGAATGCATAAACAGTAACACACTCCCATGAAATTCCATACACTGTTTATATTTCTAAATCTGCATGAGTGATTCATAGATGTCAACACTGTACTCATATCAAGGCGAAGGTAAAGATAAATACCTCAAGCGCACCGCTGCCGTGAAACTGTCAATTTGGATATTAGTTTTTGTAAACACATAATTTCCTGGTCAGCCACGGCACGAGGAAACCCATATGGATGTTTTTTATGCTGTATTAGAGGTATTTAAGGAGAAGAATGTTGGATGATTAAGTCAGTAAAGACAGATATGATTGTTGACAGATGTTGGAGAAGTTAGAGAACACAGTTTAATTGTTGGGAAGGCTGTGACAACACTCTGCATTACTGTAATGCACATCTGAAATAAGGTTTATTAGCTGAGATATTATATGGTAAAATGAAATTAATCCTCAGTTCAGTCAGGACCACTATAATTAAAAGAAGATTGTTATTTCCACCTGCAGTAATTTATATATGGTGGTATCATCTGTTCTGGGACCTTCCCATCCTTCCATGTGCCTATGTGGAAAACACGCACCATATACTTATTGCAGATGAACAGTAACTGTTGGTATGTCAGCTGATATAGGCTGGCACTGAAATCAGCCGATACACCGGTGCTGCAATTTGCCTTAATTAGTGCTATGCTTCATTAGTGGTACTGATGCAAGCAAAAATCTCACTGTATTTAACATATGTATTTTCTTAAATATGTAAATATAGCATATAGTACTGTGCAAAATTCTTGAGCCACCCCTCATTTCTTAGTATTTTGCCAGACATTGGTCTTGAGCAATAGTTCTCCAGGCTTTCTGAAGGTCTTTCAGAGTTTTTCTTTGGACATCGGCTGCTTTTTCACTCATTTTCAGTCCAGTCCTTGTCCACTTAACACTGACTTATGAATCATTCAAGCACAAAAATGGCACCTAACTCAAGTGATGAACCAGTGTTGTGTCTACACATAACAGACAACTTAGTAGAGAATCAATTTTAAATTGTATCTTCAGGCACTTTGTTACTAGCAGCCTGTCACAAAAACCCATTATTTGTTCCCATTTCTTTAGTTAAACCTATGAAAGAAATACCAAAGATAACAGTTTGACAGGTATAAAATAGTATTTTTGGGAATCACTTTGTTGGTGCAAAGAGCTATGAGCCAAAAACTTGGCATATCTCAGCATGGTGTGCAGTGTGGCCTTAAAAATTTTGAGGACAAGTGGAAGACAAAAGAATTGCCAGGCTTAAAAACTATCTAGAGCAGATGAACAGTATTTGAAAGTCATGTCCTTAAGAAATAGGGAGAAAAATCCATCAAAGATCTGACACAGGACCTGAGAGATGTATCTGATCCTTCAGTTGATCCATCTACTGTTCACTGAAGCCTCATCAGAAATGGTCTCAGTAGAAGGGCGGCTGTCAAGAAGCCATTCTTAAGGAAGGGAAACAGGGAGAAAAGGCTGAGGTAGGCCAAATTACCTCACAGTGAGTGAGGTAATTTGGGGTAACAGTGAGTGCCTACAGCCATCTGTAAAACAAGGTGGAGGTTCTGTCATGGTTTAGGGCTGAATTTCAGCCAGTGGTGTTGGGGATCAAAACTGATGGAATTATGAATGCAGAAAAGTACTGTCAGATTTTGATCCACCATGCAATACCATCTGGAAAGTGTCTGATTGGCAACAGCTTCATTTTTCAGCATCACAATGATCCCAAACTGCCAATGCAGTAGAAGCTTACCTGGATAGAAAAACACACAATGGAGCACTATCAGTCATGGATTGGCCTCCCCAGAGCCCGGACCTCAACATTATTGAAGCAGTGTGGGATCATCTTAACAGAGAAGAAGAGCTTTGAATGTCCTTCAAGAAGTCTGGAGAACTATTCCTGAAGACTACTTAAAGAAATTATAAGAAAGTTTGCCTAAGAGAGTTCAGGCTGTGTCGAAGAATAAAGGTGGTCATACAAATATTGACTTTGAAGCTCGTTAGAATTGTACAAACTCTGTTTTTGCATCATATATTGTATTTCCAATTATATGTGCACCTATTTCCCATTTTTCCAGCAAAATATAAAAAAACTGAGGGGTGGCTCAAGATTTTTGTACAATATTGTATATTTAGTGGTCCCATACACTGTGCATTAGAAGCTGAATCGTTTTTGAGCAGCTGGAACAAAGTAACTTTTTTTTTCTTTTAATTTTTTTTATGAGAGTGACTGTAGTATGACTCAGTAAAAAAATAAAACTTTAAAGTGATCTTCACTGCACTATAAAACGTATTAACAGAGCAAGAATCTCAGGATGACAGCATCAAAAGATGCTTACAGATCTGCAAAAACACCATTTGGCAAATGCTTTCGGAAACAATGTGTATGACAGCATGATGCCTGTGCTCATTTAGTCTAATTTCATTACTGAATTTTGTTTTTCATTTTCAAACTCCAGACATCTTTCCCCTGCCTTTCAACCAATTTGCCATCTGTCTTTATTGCAACCATTTAAATCCTCAAGGCCATACGCTATAATGGCAGAGCGCCTAATGTTTGTGTGTTTACTTCCTAAAGGGCAACAGAGAGGCTGTTTACTGATTAAAAACTCTCCCTCTCTATTTCTTGCTGAGTCCACACCACTCTCATGACCAAGTCAAGGTCGCTCCCATGCTCTCCTCCGTGCCATCAATCTCAGAGGAAGAAGCAGAAACTTCCTCTCACGCTATTTGGTTCCTGTGCCTCCCTTTTCTTCTGTATGATGAATACAATCTCCCTCCAAATATCATAACTTCTTCCTCTTCCATTCATCTTTAAAGCATAAACAAACACAGGTTGACAGACTAATTTGTTTCTGTACAAAAGTCCCATCCATCCCAGCTCTGCTGTTTAAACCAACACCACTTTTCTTCATTTGTAGAAAACTGCCAACAGTGTTTTCCATTGAACAACAATTTTGATATTATTGTTATTGTGTGGAAATCTTATACATGTACAAACCACTTGGGTGTGTTGCTTTTACAGACATGCAACTCAAAAAAACTGCACACACAGAAAATATTGTATTTCTGCAAGCAAATTCTTCCATTTTATTCTACATTACTGCTGCTTTTGTAAAACATTTCAAAGCTGAGCATGTAGCTTTTGTTTGTGCTTGCTAACCACATCCATAGGGTGTACAGGCAGACTACAGCCAGCTTGTAAAAGTTTACAGACTCCAACCCTCGCTTTAAACAGAAACACCGCTCAGCTCATATAAATTACTGTGTATAGACACCATCAGTAAATGCCAAAGAGGCCATGTTAAAGTAAAGCACCCCTGACATATTTGAAGCATGAAATTCCATAGCCTTGTTGGCCCACTTTGCCACATGTAAGCAACGCAACATCCATCACTTTCAAGCTTTTTTTTTTATTTTTTTTGACCCAACAGACACTTCTCTTTGACTTGTGCTGGGAAACAAGTCTGTTAAGTACAATGTAATGTAAGCAAATTTGATCGCACACCACAAATCACAACAACCTATTCAGTAAAAAGAATGAGCTTTACACAAACACACCAATACACAAACCTAGATTATGTAAGCAGGCTAATTTAACTGTCAGTATTTATCAGAATAGTTGATATTGGTCAGCACACAATAGGACATCGCCCTGACTTTTTGCCATCTCTGAGTCAGAAGCCACAGCGTCTTATTACACTTTCTAAAAAAATTCCTGCTTTATCATCATCAGCAGGTACCACTATGGTACCTGTGCTCCAAGTTCAATCCGTCACAGTGTGGCTGTGTAGCCTTCGACGCCACCCCGACATCTGTTTGGTATCAATCAACGCCCTCATCAACCTGACGCTCATCATTATCAAACGGAAGGCTTTTGAAATGCCGTCTTGAAACACTTTCTGAAGTTTGTTTCCATCTAAGCTCATTCTCCCATGGACAAAGACCCTCCCACGCACACAGTGAAACATACACACGCATACCTCAGAAACCACAGCTTTCTCAACTATGGGTACTGAGAAGCAAGTGAGAAACACTTCAGCGTATGGGACAGGCACTCACTGACCCCATTTACTAAGTGCCATGTTATAGCTGTACTTCAAGACACAGTCTGGGATTCAGTCTTATCCAATTCACTTCAATAGGTAAACCTGTTTTGGTTAATTGTGAAAACTGATGCATTTATTAAATATGCTATGAATGCAACATATACACTAGTGGTCAATTTATTAGGTACATCTATTCAACTGCTCATTAATGCAAATATCTAATCAGCCAGTCCCATGGCAGCATTTCAATGCATGTAGACATGTAGCCAGATTAAAATTTCAGTATGTCTATGCATAGTGACCCTTTCAATCATTCATCCATCCATTTTCCTAACCCCTTGACCAGTTCAGGTTCGCAGATGGGCTGGAGCCTAATATAGCTGTCACTGGGCAAGAGGCAGGGGTACACCCATGGACAGGTCGCCAGACACAGACAGGCTTTCACGCCCACACCCACACTTAATGGGCAATTTAGAATAACCAATTAAACCTTTACGCATTTCTTTGGACTGTGGGAGAAAACCGCAGCACCCCAGGGAGAAGGGCTGTACCCAAAACCTTCTTACTTCTTCTGGAAGTAGTTTATGTCCATGTTGGCACTTTCTAAATGACAATCAAAGTATTTTTTGCTCAATTAGGACACGTATTAGGTTTTGATCCATGTTGGCATGCCGGCCTTCTGTCTCCAAAGCTTTGACGTCCAGTGTTGACATTATCTAAACAAGTCATGTCCTTCCTTACACTTTGATCTGGTATGAAATCTGTCAAACACATTTATGGCCGGAGCTAATGTGTTGCAGGACAGACGCAAACTCGCTGAGAGGTGATTCACAGTATGAAGGTCACTGTAGAGTTAGAAACCAAATCTGACACAGAATTGGTTTTGATCTGGACCAAACAGGGAATGGCATGACTTATACTTTAAATTCTTTATTTCATAACAGAAATTGTGTATGATTCATGAACGCAATTACAATGTCCTATCTACTAATTGGTGAGTGGTTAAACACTGCCAGTACTTGACACACACTCTTCTGTTACAAAGATAAAATTACATTCTTCAAACACACATAATGTTTTTTGTTTGTTTGTTTTGTGAGTTCTGTAATTCTTCCTCAAGCACCTGCAGTTTGTGTGCAGATAATTGAGCCTCTTTGGATCCCATGACCCACCTTTCAAAGACCAGGCCTTAGGCACAGACCTAATCTCAGTTTTACTTCAGTAGAAAACACCTATTGTCCTCAGGACAAACAAAAAGAGATGTTTTCAAAACCAATACTGCCACATTGAATCTTTAACCAGACTCAGGCTTGTTACACTGAACACAAAATGTTTTACAGAAGTTCTATTACAGCATCTATTATGCTAAAAGCACCACAGCATTTAATTACCACAACTAATTATTTCTGTACATACTGAACACAGGTGTACTTCTTGAGGCAAAAGCCGTGTTGTACCAGAATTTGATTTTTTATTTTTTTGGAGAGCTCAACAAACACCTTGCATACAAAGAAAAGTGAAATGTGTGCTATCAGGCTGACATGCAAGGGGACATATGCTCTTCTCTGAGCAACACCGCCAGTATGTCAGTGTGTTACCTGTGCACACGCAAACGCACACTCATGGTCAATTGATAAATGATACTTCAACATGTGTTCTTAGGTAACTTTAAGATGTCCTGCTGAAATATCATCCCTACGGCTACAACGTGATGAGAATGGAGGATATAAGCAGTGTGTATTTGTGCTTGTGATGCAAAGAGGCCTCAACACATGGGGAGTGGTGAATCTCCAGCTGCTCCCAATTCTCCCTCATGGGTGTCTTCTGGCAAAGGGTGTAGACCACATGCTAATGTGTACAGCCTCTCACTTGTGTGTGTGTATGTGTGTGTGTTGCTATCTTGTCAGTGTCTCTGCATTGTAGCATGTGTGATATCTGCAGGAAATGAGAGCCACCCTCCTATAGTTGATGAAGACAAAGGGACTGACAGATTCTATAGGCTCGCTGAAGCCAAAATGTTGGAGAACATCCAAACTCTTTTTAAAACTTTTTTCCTAAATGGGTGACAATGATAGATCGCTCTGAACCGACACAGCGTCTTGTGAGTAATCTGGAGCAGGGCAACAAAGAGAGGCTGTGCCTCAAAGACAAAGAGGTTGAGCATATGGCAGCAATATAGCACAAACAATAATGCACAAATATCCTATGTGTTTGGCACAGTGCTTTAATATATGGAGATTTTCCCTCAACAAGAGCCTAAAACCGAATTGAACTGCACAAGTGCTGCATCATGAATAAGTGTGGTTTCAGCTGGGAACACTACAAGATTTTCCGATGTGGAATTGCGGAAGACCCCACACGTAACAAATGCTTTCCCAGTGCCCTCTTACTGAAGCCCACACATTATACGATAACGTGAACAGCCGCAAAGTGAGATCTCCATCCAGCTCACATTATCTTGCAAGACTTTGACTGTTTATTTTATGCATGCTACTACACTACAATGCATGTAAAGACAAAGACTTAGGATTATAAAACAGCACAAAACCATGGCTGTAAAACCAAAATGACAAGATTAATTGAAGAGTAAAGTGAATTTGACATGTGTATAATCAGCCGGCACTGTTTGTGACAGACAAGTGATACATTTACAACACGAATAAATTCAATCACATTGCTGCAGCTTATGTGTCACAGTAAGTAGCGGAGCAGTGTTTAGTTCTCACGGGTATCAGAGTTCGCAATTCAGTCAGTGACTAACGCACAAAGAGACCTGCAGTTTACATCAAACGTGTTAGTTTCAACTTGGCAGATTTCTGAGGGCCTGTCAAAACAATCTTTACAAATACTAGAGGTCAGTCAGGTAGGAGTATCTACTGCTGTGTGAGAAAGCCACTCTGAACATATGGCAAAACCAAACTGGTTCAATCAGGTCATCATTTGAAGAGGTGCAAGTTTGCGCCTCTTCAAATGGAAAATCTTTGTCTCCCTCTAGTGGTTTCCTACTCAGCTTACATTTTCTTTGGTTATATGCTTCCTACTGTATTAAAAACATATGCTGCAAAAATGGTAGACTTCTCTGGGGCAAACTTGTGATTATAGTCTAGATAAGTAAACTGAGTAAATCTCATCAACTAGTGGAATATCAAGCTGCAATCATGGCATCTAAGCAGACTGTTAATCTTTCATTAATACGATGCAGTTTTTAATGCAACGTTTAAACATTAATTTATGAGTTTCAGATCAACATTTGGAATAAAACAGCCAGCAGATGGAGCACATGCCAGCATCATATCGTTATATAATCATCAACCAGTTATGTACATTAGCACCCATAATTTTATCAGGAAAACAATATAAGGTTGAAGGAAAAAGTTTGTGAAATCATCAAAATTTACAGGATTTCTCCAATGAGTACTCACAAAATGTGTTATCTACATCTAAGTCAAAAATCTAGTCTAATTTAATGAAAGTGCTACAGTAATGAACGTAGGCCTGAAAAAGTAAATGAACCTCTGCTAATGACTTATATAAAAGTTAGATGTAGTCAGGTGTGGGTCAGGTTACATGAGATAAGTGTGGGTTGCAGAGGTGCCATTACTTTAAATTTTGACAGGTTTAGAGGACAGGCACAATACATTATAGTAATCCACAAAGCTAGAAGAGCCTACAAAAACATTTCTAAAGACCACTTGGATGTTCCACAATGGTTCTGGGACAATGTTCATCGGCCAGATCCAACGAAAGTTTAACTTTTTGGCTGACTGCACAATGCCGTAATTGGAGAAAGTTAAAAAGCACTGCACAAAAAACACCAAAAACTCATTCCAGCTGTGACGCATGATGGAGGTAGCATAATGGTTTGTTACAGGAGAATGAACATAGCAGCCCTTAACCTGAAGTTTCTGAGAAGCTGGGTAATGCCAAAAGCACACAAGTAATTCAGCAACAGAAATGGCTGAATAATGAATAAAATTCAGGTTCTGGAATGGCCAAGTCATTTCTGGCCTTAATCTAAGTGACATGCTATGTCATGACCTCAAGAGGGTTGTTAAGTCAAGGCATCCCAGAAGTACTGATGAAATGAAACAGTTTTGTAAGGAGAATTAGCTCAAAATTCCTTTTCATTGTCGTTCAAGTATCATAAACATGCACACGAAACATCTGATGGAGCTCTATGCTGCTAAAAAAGGGGTTCTGCAAGTTCAATACATTTTCCAGCCTGCCCCCTGACTCATTAATCAATACACTTGATAAAGACATGAAAAGTAACTTGTGGCGGTGGGGTGTGGTTTCGGGCTCGGCTGCAGCTGGACAGGTGGAACAGAACGGTTTGGCGAGCAGTGGCAGGTGAGTTGAATTTAAAAAAAAAAAAACCTGCAGTGCATTTACTAATTACTGTTCCCCTTACCACGCAGCAGAGTGCAGGGACCAGTGTGTGTGGTGGGAGCAGACGCAGAGGATGGAGCTTCAGAAGAAGATGAGGGTTTGTTGTAATGAAGCTGCGTGCGCTTCGCTCATCGGGCAAATACCTGCAAGCACACAGTTAAAGGTGAACAGAGTGTGCGTGGTGAAGTGAATAAAAGTTTGGTGACTCCATGAACTGTCCTCCGGCTGTTATTTGTACTGAGAGAACCCACGAATAGCTGTGACTACTGTTACATAACTGTGTATTATTAGTTTACAGACCACGTGTTGATGAACTATGACTGAAATATCTGAACACATTTTATGAGTAGTAATTCAGAAATCCTAGCAATTCTAAAAGGTTTCCACAAATCCTGCACAGTCCCTTTACACAGGGTGGAGTATTGGGAATGGTGTCATATTTTTGTGACAGATTTAAATGAAAATGATGACAGATGGATGCTTGAAACAAGAAGAGCTGTTTTCTACTGTTTAGTTATCAGAACATCTACAGTATAGTGGCTATACAATAGTAACAAGGGAAAAGGGGTTAGCGAGGTATACAACAGGAAGCGAAAACAGGAAGGCCTTTGCTTAATTTGATTCACAGGATGGTCAGATTCTTCACTGTAAAGCAGTGGTCCTCAGACTGTGGGACGGGCTCCCCCCCTCCGGTGGGGCACAGAGCTGTTGTGGGGGGAGCATGGATGAAGAATATGAACTGAAACAAAGTGGAATAAATATTGTTTTTTTTTATGAAAAAACATTTGCTAATACAACACAATTTATCTTGGATCATTTTAATTGTTAACAAATTGTTAAAAACAAACTGCAGGGCATTATCTTTCTGGCTTCTGAGGGGAGGCGTGCCAGAAAAAAAAAGAAGTTTGAGAGCCACTGCTTTAGAGAACAAAACATCAGCAAAACCTGTGTCTACGCAGGTGTTAAAAGCTCGAAACTCACAAAAGATGAACTGTTAAAATCACCGTCTTCAAATCATACATCAAGAGACTATAGTATCTATAGTAAGTTACATGTGCCAGCCACTAGATGGAGCTTTAAATTCAAAGATTTAGCAGCCTTCATAGAAAATTATCACTTTCTTAAATGGAATAACTGGTTTTCATTTTTGAAGTATTACCAGTACTGTCAAATTCATTTTGATATCCATCGTTCAGCCAACGTGTAGTGCAACTGTTAGAATAAAGACAAAGCTACAAATATAAACATGACCTATTTCATTTGGTGCAGTTTATCACAGTGTATTGTCAGATCACTAAAGATTTCAGGCACTGAATTTATACATAATTATTTACCATCAGAATTATGTAAGAGGCACATTGTGTTTACAAAAGACTGAACTACACATATCACTTTTCTGCAGCGTACTGGGCGCTCTTACTCAGCTTATTCAACTGTTGGAACTGCCAAAACACTCATATATAAGCCTCCTAATTAAAAATATGATAACTAAATTTGCACCTTCATGAGTTGCATAGAATACAATACAAATTAGGTCTTTCCTTTTTTTTTGGTCTTATTCAAATTAAAACATGCAAATACATCCAGGTATGATGTAACCACACACAATGCTCTTCTAAGCCTATTTCACAGACAGGTAACAAAAACTCATGAGCCTGCATCTAAGCTTTTATCATAACATACAAGACTAGCCCATTTGTTCAGTCACAATTTGTTTCTGACTGTAATGTGGATGACCTGGGATATGTATGTGTGCAAGGCTTAGATCATCAGATCACAATGCAGGGATTTAGAAGTTGGTTAGATGTCAGCAGGTCATGCTTCATTTGTTGAAGGCGGTGTGCAGGGGCCTTGTTGTGCTCAGTAAGGGTCCATCTTGATCCTTCTGTACAAGCAGCAGGTGAACACCATTCCACAGATCTGAAAACAGGAAGTGTTAGGTCAAAGAGCGCAGCTTGGTCACCATGGAAGACTGCAGGAAGCTTGAATGCTATTGACTGTGGTGCAGAGAAGGTTCAAAGGTGAAGAGGTTAGAGACTGCTGGAAAGTATGAAGCTGGTTACTAGGGGGATGTCAGGAGTCAAGCAGCCAATATTTCACCAACATGTGTGCACACAGACTTCATAAACAGAAACACTATGAAGCTGGGTGGAGTGAAAAAGCAGATTCATGCACTTATACCATATACATATACAGTTTTTTCCCCATGGCATAAGGCCCCCAGAAATAAAATTAACTCCTATTAGACTAAACTAATTTAGACTAATTTAGAAATATGATTGACGCTAATGAAGCTTAGTTGCTGGAATGTGGTAAAGCCCAACCGATACCGATACCAATATTTGGTGATTTAAAAATCCAATATTCTGATTTAACAGCCGATATTTTTTTGTCTTTGAGACACACAAAACATAAACAGACTAACATTAGTTATGTGTAGTTATTTACTTGTTTACGGTCTGTGCAGCTCTGCTTGGATCAGCTGGTTGTTGTGTTTGTGGAGTTCCAAACACGTGTTGTCAACAGTGCCCTCTGGTGGACAAACTATGCAAAGTCAACACTCATAACATGGTTGAAGGGCGTTTCTACCATCTCTTCTTTACTTTTTTAATTTTCATTTATCAGCTGATACCAGCAGATCAGCAAAAAGCTAAAATCAGTCAATAATATCAGCCCGCCAATAAATCAGTCAGGCTCTAGAATGTGAGGTTAAAAAAACTCTCCAAAAATATCACTGCATGCTTCAGTTTGTGCTTCTGTAATAAGGGACCAGAACAGTTGTACTAATGTTTCAAATGAATCTTTCAACATTTATAAATACGATCAGATCAGATGTTGTATGTGACTGATGTTCTGACATCAGTGTGAGCACTCGGACATATGGAGAACCACAAGGAAAAGGGATGCATAGATATAGTCCCCTGTTCACTGCTGTCAGCCTATCTGCAAACTACATGACATTTACCATCATCAGTGGGGGGAAGTTCATCTGTCAAATCAATGATGTGCTGGCTAAGTGTTTGAACAAAGCATGATGAAGAGTGCTGGCATCTTTTATTGGCTGAACTGTTATTTTAAGCATCATTCTCAACCCATAATTTCACCATCAGTGCATCCCTAATAAGAAATCAACATCTGTACAAGTACTACTACACTTCACCATGCAAAAAGTCTAAAAACAAAGTAGAGCAGAAGAAGCAGGAACAGATACTGACCAAAGCCACTGGGCCTACAAGTTTGATGGCTAAATAGGCACGTGTCCAGATTCCATCTTTGAGTCTCTGAAAGCCTCCGCAGAATTTAATATTGACTCATCATAATTTCTCCTCAAGCAACATTTTTTTCCCCTTCTCAACCATCAGTGACAGAGCCGCAGAAGGACAGAAGATGCAGTCATTTTGGCTAAGGGAATGATAACATGAGGTGAGGGGAAAAAAAGCCAAACTCTTTTTAGTTTCCTTGAGGCCTAATTTCAGGAGACAGGAGAGTCTAAAAAGTAATGACATAACAGTGTTAAAAAGTAAATTCATTAGAGACAGAAAAATGCTATCTCGTGGGATGGCAAAAATGCATATCTGGGCACCCCAAACAACTCCTAAGTCCCTATTCAATAATGTTCATGAAGGCCCAGTCTATTTTAGATTGCAAGTAACTATAGCAACAACACCACTGCTTTTTTTCTGAGTGGTAATGTAATAGAAGGTGTTAGTATATAAAAAGAAATAAATAAATAGGTGTAATAAGTGCAGCAGCTATTCTGTCAATTTTTGTAATTTTTAAAAGGAATCTATTAAAGTTAGGTAAGTTAATTATTCCTGCTTTCAACTTTTGTAAATATCAAAACGAAACTGTATATTTTGTATACCATATCCACCCCCATACTCAGTTACCATCTTAGCAAAAAAATATGAAGTGAAGCCTCACAATAAGGTTTGAATTTAAAGTAAAACCATCTTAAAGGCTATACAGCAAAACCTTGGTATATACTGTACATACACATTTCACACATAGTGTTTTTACCCTCTTCTTGTTAACACAGGCGCTTTATAGACAGAAGCAGTACTGTATAAATTACAGATCATGACCCTGTGAACCAAAGCACTGTGAAAAAGCAAGCCAGCTGTGCTAGCCTCAGGATGTATTTGAACAAGTTGTCACATCCTTATCACCCACAGCGGCACATTATCATAACATGCACTGCGACAATCTGTAAAATTCAGCCAAAGCCATGTCGCTGCATGCTTCACAATGAATTAAACATGTTACTCCAGTATACATGCAAGCAGCAGGTCTCACATTTAGCACAAAGCAAGAAGCCACACAAGGACAAACAGGCAGTCAAATCTGAAATATCCACAATGCCCTCCAACCTTGCCTCTCCATTAGATTAACCACCAGCGCTCTAGAGCCAAATTACAATGCACCAAAGTCCTCTTCCTCTTCTTTATAGAGCAGATAGATAAAGCAGGCTGTCAAGAGTGCCCCGGCCAACTATAGTGATACCAAACACACACAGTTAAGACATACAGAACAACACACCGAAGACAGATTAGTGCACATCAACATTAAGACAGACATTAGAAAATTTGACGAAGACAAGGCATAAAGTGAGCCTACAGTACAAAAGAATGCAAATATCTGAGACAAAAGTGATACAATTACATTATGTAGACCCTGTATAGTATATTCAAATATATTCAATATATTCACAATAAATTCAGCACCTCATTTGTATGTTCAGTCCCTTCAGATCATTTGGTTGTTGAAAAAAGTCTTTATATTACAGCCATGGCTAATGGAAAACTCTATGCTTAAATTCCCTTTATCAATAGCGGTAAGCATCACAAAGATTGCATGGCTGGTCATCTCATCTTTTGCTGTTGCAAGTCTTTATAATTATCGCGGCGAAATTCTGGTCTCATGTCTTTATTCTTAGTCTGGTGCCTAATTAAAACTGAGCCGTATGCAAAGTGGTGGACTTGTCAGTCTTACAAATACCCCTGGAAAGAATAAGTGCAGATTTGTTGGGTCTTAGGTTTCCCTCAAGTTAATTTATAGGGAGGTTCACGGCTACAGTAAGACAGGGTGGTTAGTCTGCAAAAAA
>VUQI01062004.1:0-20799 GCA_015106735.1 Paratilapia polleni
GGAAGAATTAAAAACCATATGGAAGCAGGAAGGAAGCAAAAGAAAAAAACGGAGGAAGAACAGCCTCAAAGGGAGTATTTGAACGACAGATAAAGACAGTGAATGATGACATGGCAGGAGAAAGAAATCACAGAAAAGACAAGAAAAAAATCTTTCACAGAAAGACAGAATGACTTTGCATAATATCTGCATTTCTAGATTATTAGATCTGCCACACATAAGAGTTTAGTTCTGATTTTATAGGAATAAATCAAGCAGTCTAGAGTCTCTAGACAGAAACAGGAATGGAGTTTTCGTCATTTTTTTGCCAATAAGCGTGTAGATACATAAACTTGGACTTCGATGGTCTTTTAATGTCATTAGCATAATTACATTTCCTGATGACCTTTTGCAGGGACAAAGACAAGAGGAGAATATTTCATGGTGGGCTTATGCAAAAACTGTTTCATAAGAGCTCACTGAGGATCTTGCCACAGAGCTCTGTGCAGCTCAATTCAATTTTCTGCATCAATGGTATTCTACAACAGGGCCCAGGAGGTTCACTCATGGAAAAGAGCCAAATTTGATAAGTTTAGAAACATTTAACAGCGGAGACAGAGCTTGTGAGCTGCATGTGGATTGCCTGCCTCACATTCTTGGTCAGTCGTCTGCTTCCACTCTGATTTAAGATGATGTCAAAACTTCAGCTAGTTAATTTTATGTGTGTTGCTAAAACATTAATAATCACATCTCCCCTTTCATTCAGGGAATACACAGGTATTAAATCCCCTTTTATATTGCTCTTTGCATAGTTTTGGGTTTGTTCTTTTCTATCCAAGCACTTTTATCCACTCATACTCCCTGCAATCAGAACTTACCTCATCCAGGACAACCACTGCATTTTCAACAGGTAAAGGTCGGGGGACAGAGAGAGATGGTCCAGGCAGTGAAACGTTGGACAATCGCCGCTTCCTCACACCACTACAGTTATTTGGGATCTTGAAGGCACAGCGCTTGTGGTAGTTCAGCCCACATCCTTAAAACACAAAACACAGATCACTTCAATTACCAAAACCAGGGAAACACTGCATCATCACAAGAAATGAGGTGAAGAAATGTTTCATTTTGCAAACAAGCCACAAGATGGCCCTGCTGATAAACACACTTGAGAATTTATGACTAGGAGTGTTTCACTGGTAAATAATCAAGTCTTTAAACTTTATTCATTGTCAGTGAAGAACTTCAAATGCAGCTTAATGACATGAAAACACAAGAGCATAATTCAAATATGATTCAACAAAATGAAGAAAAGAAAGGAAAGCTAGCGTGACATAACTCCTCTGGGATCTGAATGTCAAGCATTTCAATGGCTACTGTGCCTGGACCACATTGTTCTTGTTTGCTTGTATATCTCCCTCCCTCCCTCAAGGTCAGAGACATGGTGTGTTTTTGGATCTGTGTTTGAGTGTGGATACAATAAGAGCAAGGCTGTATTTCTTAGAGTTATTGCACAGATAAAGTAGAAGTTCTTGGGAATTCTGCAGTATTCATCCAGGTTTGTGCATGCATCTGTGTGTGAGTGAGTGAGTGAGTATCTAACCTTCACATTTAAGCCCCTGCCGGACAAGACCCCAAAGCATCTCCCCACAGTAGTCACAGAAGGTGGGGGCTTTGTAGGAGTGGACATAAAGGGCATGGGGTCGGATCTGGAAGTCTTCAACTGTGGCTTGAGCTAGAAACAAACAAAACAGAACCAAAAAAACAGGTGGTATGACTAAAGAAAATAATAGTTTGACAAAGAAAACCGAAGAATCAAAAGAAAAACATGATGAGATGACAAATCAAGAAGAAAAGAGCAAAGAATCTGCTTATCACGTGTATTTGGGAACACAGTTTTTAATGTCAGACTAATACTGCAGTAAAAATACGCTCTTACTACATGCATGTGAGCCTGTACAGGGAAATCTAATGTAAAAGAGCCAGGAAGATCCACTCTACAAGTGCTCCACTTACTGCAAACAAACATGGATGCTATATCCTGCTGCTGCAGTAGAGGGCGTCACATCTGCACAACTTGAGTGTGATCATTTTTTTCAATCAAGTGATAGGGCACACCCATAAGACACCAGAGAAATGCATTTTATTCCTGTTTGTTATTAAGGACCTAATATCAAATCAGCAGAGCTCTGAATATGTCTCTCTTCCTATTTCTCTCTTTTTTTCTTCATTCTTCCACTGTTTAGTGTCAAACAGGACACACTGAGCTCATTGCTGGCAGCAAGACTTGGCTTATGGTGGCTGTGAGTCATCAAAGATGTGAAGATGAGTAAGATGAGGGTCATACTGCCAAATATGTGTGTGTGAGTGACTGAACCTTCTCTTCTCTGTTCCTTACTGTTCCTATGCAATCATTTATGAGCCAGCAGTGACCAACAGGGGGATGGTTAATCTTTACACTCGGGTTAAGCAGCAAATGGGCTAGTGTGCAATGCTAATGTGTGTGTTATTTCCTTTCTTTGAGGTGATGCAACGAAACTCGTCTTCTCTTTGACAAGACTGAAAAACAAAGGTTAAGTGTCCTTCGCTCAAAATCAGCATATGCTATGAATAAAGACAAGAGACATGTTCCCAAAGGATAGAAAACAAGTTAAGATTCGGAGGAAAAAAGACAGACAACAAAAAGACCGTCAGGTTAAATTAATCTGATCTCTTAATTTGAGAAAAGAATGCAGCATTTCCATTGGCAGGACAGGTCAAAGGTTTACCAAATAGGGAAACGAAAATGTTTAAGTCACTGCCTGCAGCCCCTGGAATGAAAGATATTTATGAACATTACCAGGAATATTAGAGATCTGAGACAATTCAGGACAGCTGTTGAGAGCTACGATGGTGGGGTGATGTTCACAGTTTGGGAAGAAGAGAAGAAAGAACTCAGGCAGGTCACATGTCATGAGGCGCGCACAGCTTTCTCGCACAGACACATGAAAGGCAGCATTCATGAGCTTTCTGCACACACGTCTGCAAAACAACTGGCCACTTCTTAGCAGTCACAGTGATACGTAATGCTTATCGTGCTAATAAGTATCAAACAACTCCAAACATAAACTCGACACGTTGTTTTTCAGAGCACTTCTCACGAGCGGAGAGGCTTACATGAATGTACTATCTGTTTGCTCGGAGGCACCGAGTTTCCCTCTGGAGTCAAAAGTTTCCATCTCACAAAAACAAGTTAGCTATATTTATAACAAACAGAAGGTATTGTAAAATATCAATTTCACACTGCCCATGGTGGAGAATAAGGAGCTTGTGAAAGTGGGTGGGAATTTAAGAGGAGTGAAAAACAGAACAAAGGGACACTCGGTCAGGCCAAACCTCAAACCTCATGGGCCGAGATGGCCTGCACAGTGTCCGCCCCGCACATCAGAGCGTGTTTACAGTCCATGGGTCTACTACAATCACTTACTGCAGGAAAAACAAGCCCTTTTCTTTGAGCTTGCAGCCAAGAAAAAGCCACTTCTGCCTACTTCTTGCAGAGAGGGAGATATTCAGACCGTCTTTCTCCCACAGCCACACAATCCCAAAACAAGCTAGCTGAGGAAAAATGAACAGAGAAGATGACAGGAGAGAAATTGCGGGGTGGAAAAAGGTTCATATTTTCTTGAACCAAATGAAAGGCTTGGGAATGTGGATCTCTCAGATGTGTCTTAAGCGAAAATCAAGCGTCTGACATGCAAAGCCCCTCTCAAAAACAAGGTCAAGTTCAATGACTCTTAGACGAAGTATGTGTTGTATATGTAGCAAATCTGAGATCTTCTACAGCCGTTTTCATCAGGTATATCTCAGGTTATAAATCGTCAAGCTCCACTGTTGGAGCTCACACCTGCAGATGGATTTGTTGAGGTAGGACGGATTAGAATGAGAGAAAGCAAGGAGGGAAAGAGAGCCACAAAGACTGACACACAAGAGAGCACAAGATAAACACAGACAGAAACAAAAAGAAGGAAGTTCTCCAGTCTTTAGTCTACATTCCTCAGCCCTGATGCCTGAAGTATCCTCAGATCCTGAAACTATACAATCATCCCCCGTCTAAATCCCTGCAAACAATGCTCTCAGCCCAGGAGAGAGGGGGAGATATTCAGCACAGGTGGTGTCAGGTGCTTCCCAGTGGAGACAGATGGAGCAGCAGAGCAGATTGGAGCAGAACAGATATTCTAAGCCATTTGTTGGTCTCAGCACTGCACAGGAAGCTGATTCATTCATCACAGGAAATAACAAAGAAAAACCAAGCACCTGTGTAGCCGTTATAAAGGTGTAAAGTGATGGAAACTGTGATGAGGAAGAAAGAAAAAAAAACCCTCAAACCTATCACAAAAGCAAGTGTGTGAGAGGACTGTTGAGTAGTTTGCTTGTATTCATTCACCTAATTACATAAAAGTGCTCAAGACTAATATTTATTTTGGACAGCAAAGTCTTAGAGAGTGCAGATGACTCTTGAACGAGACACAACAGGCTCTGTTTATGGGAAGGTGTGGCAACTGTGACTAGGCTCAAAATGTAACAAATGGAGCTGACTCCAAGTGTGCTACTTTCAGACCATTGTTTGGACTTTTCAAACACTTAGTTCAGACTGCTTGAAGGAATTTTATATTAATGTTTCTCCTGTTTTGGAAGTCCACAAGAAAACTGAACCAAAGCTATGCCAACAAACACACAGCACTGTATTACAATTTGTATATCAGAAAAGACAGAAAAAAACTGGGCAAATTTTCTGGAGGAAGTGTGGTGCCAAAGGATTTGGTTGAGTAAATCAGTATAATCCTCTAAATGAACGGGTCTTCTGCTGGGCTTCTATTAAGGGGAGTCACTCCAGGTAAAAAGGTGACACTTTTTAACTAATAGATAACACCAGGAAAGCCCCCAGTTTATTACTTACATTAAGACAATTATCTTTTGTATTACAACATCTCTAAATTCTAATGTTTAAATATGCAAATTTTATGCAAATTGTCACATGTTTTTTTCCAGAACAGAAATATGAACACTGGATGAAGCCCAGTTATACATTTTTCTTTCTTTTGTTGAGTCAAAGTTTTTTTACAGAGGAGATTTTGGAAATCTCTTTTTTTTATCACTCACAAATAAAAAATATTATCGACAGCCAGGAAAAACAATTTTCACCATGTTTTTAGGAACAGAATGTTCTATAAATCAGTCTCTGAAAAATAAGTCTACAAACACTCCTGTAAAAACCTTGAGAACATAAACTGAAATAAAACTGGAAAGCTTGGTGGATGTAAGTGCTGCCGAAGTGGAGATTTCTGGCTCAGATAATGAGCCTTGGAATTTAAAGCTGAGTTGACATTTTTACTGAAAACTTGTATTTAAAGGTAAAAATTTTAAGCAACAGATATTATCACGACAATAAGACAAATATTCGTCTGAAATTTAGTGCCTAAATATGCAAAGATCTAATTTGTTTTTTAGGCTTTTTTAGGTTATTTAATAGAAAAAAAGAATATTGTACTGCACTTACCTTTAAGGAAAGGAGACATGTTATGGAAGCAAAGTAGACCAAAAATCTAATAACTGAACTACTGAACAACTGACCAGTGCAAAAAAAAAAAAAAACTTTTGCACTAAGTGTCTCACATTAAATGGGTCAAAAAAATAGCACTCTTCACGTCTGCAGCTGCATTCAACTCAAATCAATCAACATTTAATATACATTTCACCTGATTTTGGCCATAAGCTGAGTTATTTGGATAACTAATTTAAACTTTTAAACACCTAATATGCTCACATTAGGAGACATAAACTGCAACTGGATTATTTAAGAATTTTTTTTTATTCTGCACTCTTGTATTTGCCACGAGCACAGTTCAAGAAAATCTTTCTTTACAAATATGCCTACTAGGAATTTGGTTAATATATTTTTTTGTTCAGGTGTTAACTAACCTAATCTAAGACGCTGGAAAATGTGCAAAAATCGTACAACACATTTACAGTAAGGCAAGAAATCCCGCATGACTCCATTTTACATACCAGAAAGCACCACCTCAATGAGGTCTCCTTCATGGATGTCTTCGAATGAGGTCAGCCTCTGCAGGATGTTTTCATCATTTAAGTCATGGCGGAACAGCAGGATCTTGTCGTACATGCCAAAGAAGCCACACTCTGGGAACTGGAGAGAATTGGAAATACAGGTGAAGATAAAGCAAAAATAAACATGCTAGTGCAATTTTAGGCCAGATGATCAAGGTAAATGTCTCAGTACACGATGCCCAACACATAGACATTTATGGTTACTGCACCATAGTGGGGCCACATCCAATACAGAAAAAAGAGATATAAAAAGAGATATGGATTAAGCCAGTTGTCTGATTCCTCTTCACGACCTGTTCTACAATAAATATTCTGCAAATACACTCAAGCACACACATACACACACTCACATTATATCATTTTCAGGAGCTTACATCACCACTGGTGTGGAGTATTGTGAACCCAATGGCTCAGGAAGAGAGCCCCTTTCCTCCCTCAGAGGAATCACACTATATAGCGGGAGAAAATGGAAATAAAGAGCACCCTTCAGTAAAGACTAATTCCCATTTTCCCCACTGCAATCAAAATGAGTGGCCTGTGTTTATTTTCATCGAGTCATAAAGCCCAGGTGCTCTGCTGCCTGCCTGTTTCTTCAGCAATTTGAGTCATTTATTTTGAATAATAAAGTGACATATTAATATGAAGAAGAAATTGCTGTACTAATATATTATGTGTCTGCTTTAATTACTGAATTGTTTGCACTTGATTTTAATAATTTTCTGCAAAAAGACAAATCACCTGGATTCAAGCATGGCTAAAATCCCTAACAGCAGCCATCATCACTGGCAGTGTCTTGACCAAAACAAACACTAGACAAGCTGGTCATGAACTGGAGCACATGATCAAGGAAAGGGGTGGGGATGAGGGTGTGTGAGGTAGACGGGGAGAAGGAGGAGGTAAACATCCTGAGAGGAGTACAGAAGAATCAGCATACAGGAAGTGCAGCGCCAGTCAATACTGAGTCACTTCCTATACTCAGGGCAGTCCATAACCTCTTAGAGAGCAATGTTCTTGTCACAGGGATAGGGCTATAATGAAATTATGTGCATGTACTGTAACGACTGTCCACACGGCGAACTGTGGAGTTTGCACATTGCTGTTGTACAGTGGCTCTGCAGCACATCTGTCTTATTTTAAAAGGAGAAAACGCCATCAAAAGGTCAATTCAAAGAGAAACTTACTGAATATCTACTTGGCAAGCACCTCTCCTCTTTGCTCAGATTTTGCAAAGCTCAAAGGAGAAATGTGCTTTGAATACCAGGAACCTGCACAGCATAACAACACGATTCCACACCTGACACTGCGGAAAAAGTCAAGCAACTGTCAATGGATTTTCAAAGCTGTCCTGCATGGATTGGGAACTGGGACACTGCAGTTTAACACCAAGGCAAGAACCTAGCCTTGATGCCAAGTAGGTTGGTACTGAAGAATCCACCAGCTGTTTCCCCTGAACCAGGGTCACACACAATGGGCCACACAGAACAATACCACTGTGTCCTGGGAGCACCAGGGGTTGGTACAGTGTCTAGGCACAGGACACATAGGACACCTGGTGGCTTATAACTGCCAAGAAACACATAGAGAGAGACAGCAAGACAGATTGATGGCTTGGGGAAAACATGAGTGTATCAGATGACTTGTGTCAACAAAGCCAGCAGGATGAAATGCCTAATGGTAAAAATTTAATTCAGCAAAGCAACTGATAACTACTGAGGCTTGTTGTGGTACTTCAGCCAGTAGTGGAATACAGATACATTCCAATAAAGAAGCTGGACCCCTGCCCCCAACCTGCACTCAGATCTCCCTCTGTGGAGGGGAACAATTTCCCCCAGGGGAAAATTGTACAGCAACGGGGAAAATTGCACTGCAGTGTTTTTTTCCACTGAAAGACCCGCCAGTCATGAGGTGCTTACAAAAGCATTCATGAACTATCAAAAGGCTCACTCCAAGAATAAATTACATGTATTTCAATTATTAAAAAACTCATAGAAAAGAAAAATACACAATAAACAAACAGTAATGTGCAAAAGTCTTGAGCCACCCCTCGTTTCTTTATATTTTGCTTCCAAGGAGCCAGATTTTCTTATAATTGCTCAAGCTCACTTTAAAAATAAAGTGGTCTTTAGCAACAGTTCTCTGGGCTTTCTGAAGGTCTTTCAAAGTTTTTATTTGGACATTGGCTGCTTTTTCACTCATCCTCAGTCCAGTCCTTGTACCTGACCATTTTCAGAGGATTTTTGTTTGTTTTGTTTGCTAAGCCACTTAACACGGACCTATGAATCATTCAAGCATTAAAAAAGGCATCTAACTCAAGGAATGAACCAGTGTTGTGTCTACACATAACAGACAACTTATCAAAGAACCAGTTTAAATTGTATCTTTAGGGACTTTGTTATTAGCAGCCTGTCACAAAAACACACAATTTGTTCCCATTTCTTTAGTTGGATCTATGAAAATGCCAGAAATAAGACAGTTTGACAGGCATAAAATAGTATATTTGCACCAACAAGGTGATTCCCAAAGAGCTATCAGAAGAAAATTTGGCATATCTCGGCACTGTGTGCAGTGTGTCATTAAAAAATTTGAGGAAACTGGACAAGTGGAGGTCAAAAGAAGTGGCAGGCCTAAAAAACTATCTACAGCAGATGAACAGTATCTGAAAGATATGTCCTTAAGAAACAGGGAAAAATCCAGCAAAGACCTGACATGAATGGTACTTATATAGTGCTTTTCTACTCTACGTGAGCACTCAAAGCGCTTTATACTGAATGTGTTATTCACCCAATCACACACACATTTACACAAGCACTCATTCACATTCACACTCTGATAAGCACATCAGGGGCAACTCAGGGTTCAGTATCTTGCCCAAGGACACTTCAGCACGCAGAATGAGGTAGCCAGGAATTGAACCACCAACCTTCCGATTAGTAGACAACCTGCTCTACCTCCCAAGCCACAGCTGCCCCAGATGCAGCTGGCCCTGATGATCCATCTACTGTTTGCTGAAGCCTCATCAGAAATGGTCTCAGTGGAAGGGTGGCTGTCAAGAAGCCATTCTTAAGGAAGGCAAACAGGGAGAAAAGGCTGAGGTATGCCACATTACACAAGAATTGAACTGAAAATCAGTGGGAACAGGTCTTATGGAGTGATGAATCCAAATTTGAAACTTTTGGTTCAAATTCTCATCAATATGTACAGAGAAGGTCAGGAGAGAGGTACAGCAGTGAGTGTCTGCAACCATCTGTAAAACACGGTGGAGGCTCTGTCGTGGTTTGTGGCTGCATTTCAGCCAGTGGTGCTGGAGATCTTGTCAAAATTGATTAAATTATGAATGCAGAAAAGTAGAGTCAGATTTTGATCCACCATGCAACACCATCTGGAAAGCATCAGGCAACAGCTTTGCTTTACACACTGCCAATGCAGTAAAAGCATACCTGGATAGAAAAACACACAATGGAACACTATCAGTCACGAATTGGCCTCCCCAGAGCCCGGACCTCAACATTATTGAAGCAGTGTGGGATCATCTTGACAGGAACAAAAGAAAAGGCAGCCAACATCCAAAGAAGAGTTTTGAATGTCCTTCAAGAAGCTTGGAGAACTATTCCAGAAGACTACTTAAAGAAATTCCGAGAAAGCTTCAGGCTGTGTTGAAGAATAAAGGTGGTGACACCAAATATTGACTTTCAAACTCGTTAGAATTCTACAAACTCTGTTTCAGCCTTACATACTGTATTTTAATTTATGTTTGCACGTTTCAATAAATCCCTGCACCTATTTCCCATTTTCATTTTTACATGCAAAAGCACAACACGCTGTAAGGCTTAGTGGACAAGCCACAGTTTAATATACGGTATATTAATTTCACCTCGGAGACCATCCCAGCTGCCATAGGGCGAGAGGCAGGGTACCCCTTGAACAGGTCAGCAGTCTGTCGCAGGGCTAACACAGAGAGACAGACAGCCATTCACACCGTTTTCCAATTTAGAATCACCAATTAACCTAACCCCACTAACTGTGTGTCTCTGGAGGAAGCCAGAGTACCCGGAGAGAACCCATGCAGATACAGAGATCGGCTGCCCGTTGCCTCTGGTCCTCTGGGGCGCTTGCCCTTTGGCCATGGGGGCTCCTTCTGGGGCCTCCCTCTTCCATCAGCTGGGGTGGGCACGTGGTTGTCATTGGGACGTGTGGCCTCGGGTCTTCAGTACTCTTGGGGGACTGTGGATCTCGGGTCTCCTGGGCCTTTCTCTGTCTGCTTCTGGCTCCCGGGTGGCATTGTTGCGGCTTCTCACCCTCTTTATCAGGTACATTTCATGACAACCACACATACACACATACTCATGCTCATACACACACACACACACACACACACACACAGGAAGATCGTGTGTTTGTTTGTGTTTCTGTTGTTTTCTCTTTCAGGTGCTGTTTGTTTTTTGGATGTGTTTTCTTGCAGGTGCAGCGATTGGTGATCCATTGTGGTTTGCTTGTGCTTTTGTCTTTTCTCTTGTTTTTTTCCCCTTTTTTTCTTCCCTTTCTCTTTACTTTTCTGTTTGTCTCTCTACCTTCATCTTTCTCCCTTCTGGTCTGCCCCTCCCCACCTGTCAGCTCTGGCGTTGTTACTCTATACATGTATTGATGTAAATAATAAAAAAAAAAGAGAGAGATCAAATAAAATACGAAGAAATCGACTAACAAGAGGAGCTTATACATAGTTTATAGAGCTCCTTTTGGGAAAGCAAATGTGTTTGGCACAACTTTGCATTCAGACCACGATTCTGCTTGCTGAAGCTGCCGGACAGGACAGGTTATTTTTTTAAAAATAAAATAAAAAATTTCACCTCCAGCGTACTAGAATAGAGGGACATATCTCACTCGTAGACCATCATGAACCAGTTAACTGAAATGCAATTTGGGTGAACTGAACCTTATAAGGCATTTTATATTTTCAGTTCTAAGTGAATGGAAGTTTGCTTGTTTTTACTATTTCTCTATTCTAAAAAACAGTACTTGCTATACCACCTGAAGTTAGCGAGAATGTACTTTTAGTTCAGTTTTGTTTTATTTTGTTTTCTTTTTAATTCATTACACGATGAAATTAAAAGTGTTGCCTCACTACTAAAAGTCTAAAAGTCAGTGGAGGCCTTTCTGGTATGTGCAGCGACAGCTTCGACGTTCTCTTCTTATTCTTGTGGGTTTCCTCCAGATGTTTCATGTTTTCTCTATCAGTCAAACAAAACACTTGCTGGTCACGTGTTATCCCTCTCGCAGACTGATTACCTGCCTGGGCAGATGCCTCACTTCTTGCCCTGTGCATGCCGGGAAAAGTTCCAGTTTCCCACTACTCCATGAATGATGAATGAAAGTTTATTTCTGTTTACATTCCTATTTATGATTTTCTGTCATCACAATGTTCAGTGATGACACAAAATGTGTGTACTGATCTGGCGCACAGTCACAGACCCGAAGAGATATGACAACAATTTGGATATCACATAGGTAAATTCTTTCTTTATGTTGCAACTACCATCAACCACATGGCAACGTAATCCATGTATAAAGATTATTTTGGTTCTATTCAAACTGCATGAGAAGCTAATCTCACTCAGTGTAAAACAAGGCACGTGACTGTTTAATGAAACCTTTCCAACTCGACCCCTCGACTGACATACCTACAGCCTAAACCCTGTCATGCTTTCAGGTGATTAATGCTACATGGCTCAAACCATCAGCACCAAAGGCGGTAGAAGGGGGGCATCCTTCCTGAGACGGCTGCAGTGTCATGGTGGGGTTTTCCTCCACTCGTCTGACACGCCTGCACTCGGACACAGACACACACACACACACAAAAGCTGAGGTTGATGCCCATATCTAGTCAGCTTGAGTCACCTCCTCTTGGCTCCTCGTGCAGCACTTTCCACTGTACAGAATGGGTCCCATTCCAGAGCATCAACATCTGCAGGCAAGAACATAACGGCTACAAGGGCAGAGGACATTACTTTTTTCCATGCCCTATTAAAGCAAGAGGAAGCCTATGGTAGAAGAACAATAGACTGGCAGGTTTAGGAAAACATTTTAACAGTTTGTTGTTCTGATCATACGCATAAAATGATAACTGAGGGCTGACCTGTGGTTGGATGCATGTATAAAGCAGATTCCTTTATACATTTTCTCCTTCCTACATGTAAAAATAAACCGTTCACCTCCACTGTGCACCTGTGCACATATACATCCTTACACACCATCACCCACACATGCTACTGCATACATTTCCAAAGCCCATAGTGACTAAGCACATCTTTTGTCATCTTCAAACTTAAGTCCTTTCGGCCGAGCAGCCACGACCACACACGTACACCAAAGACCCAGGCGAAGAGAAGCTGTGTGTGAGGTCCACAAGTCAGGCTGGAAAGACAAGTGGAAAGGAGCTTTGCAGTAGTAAGCTTTTGTTAAACGAACTAATCCGCCATTGATATGCTAAATCCTGTTGTAAGGAAAGAGAGTAAGAGGCAGGAGAGAAGAGGAAAGAGGGGAGATGAAGGCAAGAGTGGGAAAGATTTGAAATATGGTCTTATTTTATTGGAAGCCAAAAACAAATTATCTCAAGATGGCCACGAAAAAATGATCTGGTTGGAAAAGAAAACATGTAGCTTTGAGGAATACTGATGCTTATTACTATCAGGCACAAAATGATAAATTAGGGAAATTAATCACAAGTCATAACTCATGTATTCTTTGCAAGGGCTGTAAAAAAAAAACAAAAAAAAAAAACACACAATTCCTACATGAGAGCCTTCAGTCAATAAGGACAATAAGAGTTTGTTTCGAAACAGGATGGCGTGCACCTGATTATGCGGTTAAACATTTGTGTTTCTCTGCATGTATGATGTGTGGCAGAGGTGGCTGGCAAGGGGGAAGCAGCGTTAAGAGCAGCACACAGGCTCTGACAGATGGCCATGTGATTACAGTAAGGAAAAGTATGCAGCTTGACCTCAGGCTGTCTAACACCTTTACTAGCGTGGCAGCAGGCCAGACAGATGTGGAGGACAGTTACAGCTAAACCCTCGGCTCCAGATCGCTCTGCATGAGATAAAGGCTCTACTTTTGTAAATAATGCTGCTCGTATGAAATATATAGCACTGCACAAGAATGCAGAACTGCAGTCCACAATTATTTTCATCTGCCTGTCATTTTCTTGATTAATCTTTTAAACCTTTGGTTTGTACAATATAAGAAGATCGTAAGAAAAATGTGGTTGCAGTTTTTAATAAAGCCCAAATGCTGTCATCAAAGAGCATGTTTTGCCTGATCAACACTCCAACGTGTACAGATAATTAGGAAAAAGAGCATATTCTCATATCTGAGAAGCTGGGAAGCTAAGAATTATAAAATAATGAATATTTCTGCTTTGAATTATTTAAATAATCAACAGATTATTAAAACAGCTGTTGGCAGTGGATTATGCCATTCTTCCTTCTTAAACTGTGAATAACTAAATCAGACATGACCAGAACCACTTTTTTTATAAAACCTAAAAATGCACAGCGGTTAGTTTAGAAAATGCAGCTTAATGTCATTATGCAAAGCAAACCGAGTCCAGGACTTCCACATGTCCAATTTTTTTTTTTCCTTTCTGCTTCTAAAAATCAAACATCACCTCTCTACCTAACATATGAGATTTAAGCCCTTTACTATTATTTTAGCATTTCAATCAAATGGTCCACTTGCTAGACTGCGTGGAAAACTTGGGTAAATCCAACTGTAGATGTCGCTACAAAATGACTTCTGAAATGCCCTTGAGCAGACACATAACCCAGGGCCAAGACAGCTGCTCTGCTGGTCAGTTCTCAGGTGTAAAAGTGTAAACTAATGGACGCGCATACACTGAACTAGAGATACGTAAAAGCATTACAGAAGCAAAGGGTAAAAGATTATCTAACCTCCAAACACAACCTAAAACTTGTCATCAGGATTCTTGTGAAACATTTAACCGGAGTCAGGAGGTAAAAGACTTGTTTATTTAGCTCGAGGTGGCAAGATAAACACTGTCACAAGATCAGTATGGTACAAGGTGCTTTTATTCACCAGATAAATAAATCTATTGACTGATAACCTTGTAATTATTTAATAATGCTAAGACACAGATCACACTGCCCCAGAGACACCATATCAGAAGACACAAGATGATGTTTTCTTTTCGGCTGTTCTGTATTTGAGTGAGTACCAGGAACATCTTAAAAGAAGACCAATAAGAAAAGAGTTAGATAAATGGCACATATTCAAACTTGGTTAACAGTTACAGTCATGACTTTATTCATTTGCTGCAGATTTAAAAGACAACATGTGTTGCACCGACAAGCTCCACAGTCAGTGGTGAAACCATTAGCTCCACTGAGCCATAGTGAGGATTTCACAAATAGGACAACAGTGTTTTTATGTCAAAGCAATGGGGAAACCATTGTTTGACTCTGACGTGCTTTTTAACGCCCACAACAGAGGAAAATACACTTCAATACTTCAACTAGTGCAACGGCTGCATTGGAAAATCCAATTATGTGCTCACACGAATCTTGGAAGAAAGCTGTGTAATTACTTTCTTCAAGTCACATCAAATGCAATGCGGAAAACTTTGTTAATTTATTAAAGTCAACAGTGGAATTGTATTTGTTTTCATTACACATTACTAATGTAATATCAGGCAAATTTTTTCCACACAGCATGGTGCAAGTCACTTATGCATTGCAAATTACAAGAGTACTAGATGTGGGCAATAACAGCAGCCAAATAATTAATTTGTGACTTGGACTGATGCATCAGAAGAGGGCACAAACACTCCTGTTTTCCACTGTCCTCTACAACAATAAGTGTTTTTGGTTAAAGAAATAGTTCGCCATCCCATCCCTACATAAGATGGTTGGGCCAGGAGATCACTCTCTTGTGCCTTCAATGCCAGAATCAGGTGGAAAAACTAGCCTAGATCTGTACAGATGAAAAAAATCTTCACCTCTGAAGATCACTAAGCAGCATCTCAAGTATTTGCTTATTACAGAAGAAACAAAAGCTGTTATATACTGGGATCAGGAGCAATAACTTCCTGGCATCTTCACTGATTTCCAGGCAACTTCAAGGTAAAGATGGAGACTATAGAATATTCAGTGAATCTAATTAGTTAATCTAATTATTTATTAACTATTTAAACAGAATTATTTATGAATTATTTATGATTACTGATGAACATAAATTACCAAAAACAAATCTTTACTCTTTACAGATCTCAACTTTTTGCTGCTTTATCCTTGAACTTGAAGAAAACATTACTCAACTGTAGCATTTTTGTGATGTCCAGTGTAATGTAAATGTAAAAATAGTTTCAATAAACTGTACAGTCCATAATGAGTCAGGTGAATGCATAGAAAGTGCTTCCTTTCTGCTCTGCAGCGAGTGCATGGAACAGCTAAACTGCATGCCTCATTTCTATAGTACATTACATAAAACTGTTTGCTCCTCCGTTTGCATGCACAGGCCAACAACAACACACTACAGCTGGAGGCAGAAGTAAAAGTGGGTTGGAGGGGATTTGAAAGGTACGTGCAGCTGACTGACAAAGCACTCCCCTCAAATGGTTTATATTCAAGAAGGAATCTTTGTACATTTTTTGGGATTAAGCAAACTGATCCCACCACTCTCGACAACATGTTCACAGCGTGCTCCTCCTGAAATCAATGTAGCTTTTTTTCCACTGCAAAAGGAAGACTTCACTGGGGGTAATCAACTGAAGCAGCTGCATGCAACGGAAAGGAAACTCGTGGTGGATTAGCAGCAAGAGAAGCTGTGACTTTCTCACTCTAGAGGCTGACTAACATGTTTTCTTCCATGTGGTTGTATATGGCTCATGGTTCATTCATAGCTTTTACTGCATGAGGCTGTGTCATCACGGAACACAGCAGTAAGTTCTTCAAATTAATAGATCCACTTTGAAAGTCACTTGATTTTGTCTTTAAATATATCTGGCATTATAGTCAGTTTCAGTGTGCATGACACAAAAGCGATGCACCTTCAAAACCTTTGTGGCAGTGACTCACCTCTTTGCACAGCCAACATACTCACTCTGCCTCTTTGTACGGACAAGGGTCAATATAGTGACAAAGCAACTTATTGTGTGACCAACATCTCAGGATACTAAACCACTTCTCACCCCATGTATGTTTCACAGAAAGCTCAGCACTGTAAGATAAGAAATGCATGGGTTTGAAATGGTGCCAGATGTACACATGCAATTAATTTACTGCTGCTTTCCTTGTTATTGTAGGTTGAGGGCTGTGTGTATATCCGATCTATGTGAATATGTGTGTATCTATATTTCTGGTCCAGACAAGGAGCAACTCTAACCACTGAGCTTAGGTCAACTGCCTTTTCCAGACCACAGCACAGTAGAGGACTCTACACCTGTCATTCTAGACCTCTTTCAATCATCAAGAGACTCTAGGAAAGCTATACCCCTTACCCAATTTACATCAACCACAAAAGCTGAAGGTTTCCAGCCAAATCTCCTCCTGTTTTTACAAAACGTCGCTGAGAAGCACTCCAAAGAAAATCCCACAGTAATTTCAGCAGGCTTTTGATTTTCTGGATCTAGAGGAACAATACTCTTCTGTCGTAATTTGGCCTAAAATACAAAAGCACTGAAATGAAATAGAGTTAATGGTGGTGAGGTCACTGCTTGGTTAATAGCCACTGTATCCCCAACAAGAGCCAGGTGGCTTTCAGCCTAACAATGCCATTTTTTTTTTTTTTACATACATGACTGCCTCATCTCTCTTCAGTGACGTATCTCGAACATGTGCGGGTGTTTGCCAGCAAGCATCACTGTATGTATGAGTGCATGTGCATGAGTTTTATATGCAACAGTGTCCCGAGGCCAGGCACAGAAGAGGAAGGCTGAGTCACAGGATCTAAGGCCTCGCAGGAAGACAGCAGTGTGATCTAAGACATGCTTGGCCAGGCCCCTGCACACTACTGATGAGTTATTGCTCCGCTGCGATCCTCAGCCAGCACCTCCGCCCCAAAGATATACTGCAGTACATACTCCATCTCCACTCTCTGGCCTGGAGTAGCAGGAGAGGGCCGCCAGATTCACCTCCACATGGGGCAAATAAACAGGTGAACCTGGGGGGAATTTATGTGAGACTGAAGGCAACTGCACTTTCTCTTGTTCTGGTAGAGCAAGAGGTCAGAAGGTGTGAGGTAATGGCAGGATGTACAAACAGGCTGCTGTTGCTCAACAAAAGCATTAATAACTGCTGTGGGTTCTGTTGCAGAAAGTAGTTCAGTACTAGCTGCATAAGGTTTTTACTTTCTTCATAATTAATAGTGAGGACTTACTTTTACAGACATGCTTTTGTTTCACACAATTTCAGACATACACAACTGTACCTTTGAAAAAAAGAAAAAAAAATCAAAACTAAATAAGCAGTCTGGCCAAATTCCAACACTCTAGCTGTCACCTTCTTCAAAACAGCCATCAAGAGGCAATTTCTCTAAATGTTTAAACACAGAGACAAGAATAATAGCAAGTGCAGGGTAGAGAAAAGCCATTCGAATGCAGGCACACAAACTGAACAGGCTGTGCTGCTCTGCCGACCACAGCAGATTGGAGAGCAGGAGCAGAGAGAATATGGAAACAGGGAGCGGCTCTGAGGGGAACTAACCAGCGAGTATGGCTGAAGAAAGAGACAGAGTGACAAAAGGAGCCCAAATTAAGTGGTTGACTGCTCCCTTTACATTTAAAAATGTTCAAACAAACCAATCAAATTTTTCTTTCTATTTAGCCTGTGGTGGTCCTTTTAAAATATATACATTTCTTAAGACTTTTTCCATTTGTAAGTCAGAGGGCTTGTTGTTGTATTCTTGTTGTATCAACATGTAATTTCACTTCCTCTGCCACCTTCCTATCAGTTTGACAGATCACTCTCTACACTGAGACAGGAAAGGCAAACAAAACTGAGAAAACAGCACAGAATAAGACATTCTGTGACCTGCTCATGCAGCAGGGATCAATAATATGACTGTAGAGCCACAATGGAGACCATACAATGTGTTTCAATTAGTGATACTGCACACAATTTGGCATGTTAACTGATCTGCTGAGGCTAAAAATATATAACTTTTTGAACTAGCCTTTTCAGTTTAAGCATTCTTAAGGTCAGAAAAGTGACATTACTGATTAACTGTGTCAAACAGACAAATGTGGTATAGGGCAGTGTCCTTGTCACAAAGCCAGATTTAACTGTTTCTCTTCAGCATTTGTCATGCTTGAAGTCCTTTGCGTATGCTGACGGTGTCAGCAAGTGCAATCAAGTTAGAACCCAGTCAGAGGAGAGGAAAACCTGTTAATGAATAAATTAATAAGGGAAACGAGATATCCTTTTTCAGTGAACCCTGTTATGCCATAGTTACAAATTTATGAATGGAAACCAGTGGAATCTCTCAGGAAGTACTCCTAAATCACTGCATGTGTTTGGCTTTGCAAGGACAAAGTCACCAGCATCCCCAGGTATTAAATGGTTCTACAATGCTCCTGCCTACCACTTTAATATAATCACAATCAAAGCCCTTTTAGCCTGTATTAGCAGAGATTGGAGTGATGCAAGATTATCTCCCACTACTGGCTAAAGTATGGTGGAGGACATGTGAGTAACCAAGAAGCACAGACAATCCAAGGCAAAGCCACGATTGGTGGCAGAAACGGCTTCTACCGATGGTTTTGGCACAGAACATCAGCCATACAGCGTCCACAACCCCCTCTGTGCCCCATGCAGGGACTGCCAAGGGCTGTCCCAGTCTCCCCTGCCCCCTTTCCCCAGAGAGGACCACGCTTCTCCACTCTGTCATTCACTGACTCTTGTGGCCAGGCCCCGTGTTCTGCCTTGCCACTTTACATTTAAAGGAGAGCAAGGCGGTAGAAATGTGCACTGCAGATGGTAGAAATTACTTAGCTCACTTAACTTCAGAGATATTTTTTTCTTTTTCTTCTCTCTCTCCCTTTTCCACAAATTACTCCAAGACTGGGGAAATTGATAGATTCCTTGTGCACGTTAGCTTTTGATTTGTACATGGAAGATTTTTTTTCAACGGCTATCCCATCCTGATATCAATTTATTCGGCTCTATGGCTTTGGAATACGTTAGTATGCCTTCAAATGAAGACCAAAATGTTGGGAAAAAGGCTAAAAGCCATAAGTCTGCTTCAGAACCAAGACCAAGATTGAATATTTTGATTCAGAAGTGACCATTTTTGCCTTGACAAGAAGGTGAATTTGCTTTCCTGGGAAAGTCTGGCCCTATGTATATCACACAGTAAGCCCCGTAAAGCTGAAAAGTCCTCTGGGGTGAAACATGTCAGCTAGCTTCATAGGAACACGTACATGTGGGCTTACACTGTCGAAGGGAGACGGTGGTGATTTATTTCCCATGTGTTCGGTTAGTGTCGGTCGATGTGAACTGCAGCCTCTCCATTTTCCATCTGCACCCTTCTTTCATGCTATTTTCACCTCTTATTTCCTTCTCCTTATAACTTGTTTATATTCCTTATGCCTTTCTATCGATACCTCTTTCCAGAAGGGGTCTTTATGAGTTTGTGACGTATGTTAATGACATAAATAGGTCTTAGCCATAAGTTAAATATAGATTTGCACTCCATTAATGTAAAACTATACATCCACAATAGAAGAATAGAACAGCAGAGCTGCATAGATCAAGTGCATCAAAAAAAAGATACAGAGAGAAAGGGTTTTTTTATAAAGCTGTTTTTAAATACTAGCAAATCCCTGCGCTACGCGTGGGTCTTTGCTTTGGTGTTAGGTCAATAAACAATACCTGTGAAGAAACTTCGTCTTCTTGTCCCCACAGTGTTGTCGTCTGCTCTGCTGCGCTATTTTCTAGACTTTAAGCATTTTTATAGTGGCGTATTTCGATAACTTGATCGATAATCAGCGGCCGCTCAGCTGCACCGGGAAGATTAAACATTTGCGCTGACCGTTAAAATACGTAGCGAAACAAATGTAGAACACAACGTAAACTAACGTAGCATGCACACAATAAACGTCAACAAACGTGTGCACGGTGAACGCAGTTGTAAGGTCGGTGCTCAACTGAACTGCCAAATGTACAAATATATACGATTGTGGGATTTGTATAAAATATTTGTATACGCCATATAGATGTTGGCACTCACAGTGCTATGTTTATGCAAAGTTTCATCAAGATTTGTCCACTCAACATACAAACATACATACATACACACGCTACGGTCATTATAGCATGATGTAAAAAAATTAAGTAAAAACAGCAGGCTAATAAGACATGTTAGCTAACTTCACGGTTGTAGCTTCTGTTTAACAAAAGAATTCCTGCTGCGTAGGACCAGCAGGTCACCAGACCTGCAGTACAGTTCACTGTGCATGGTTCGTACTGGATAACGCCTAGGCCAGGGGTCACAAATGGAGCCACATGAGGCTCTTTTGCTCATTTCCAGCAGCTCCTTGTGGCTTTGACAAAAAGTTAGATGAATATGAATATGGAAATGAACAATGGTTATTTTTTTTTTTTTTTTTTATTTTTTTTTTTTTTTTTTTTATTTTTTCATTTTTTTTTTTTTTTTTATTTTTTTTTTTTTTTTTTTTTTTTTTTTTTTTTTTTTTTTTGCGTTTTTTTGTTT
>VUQI01062004.1:20819-35038 GCA_015106735.1 Paratilapia polleni
TTGATATGTCCTTTTTTTTTTTTTTTTTTTTTTTTTAAGATTTGATTTTTATTTTTTACATTCTCCAGTTGTAAAAATGTGTAGTCTATACGCTGAATTTAATTTTAAAATGTTCTAATATGTGCGCCACAGTCTTTTTCATACATTTGCTTGCTGGGTTACCAGTGCTGCATGATCTGCAGCACTAAATTTAAATTGTCCTATTTTTTTTCAACTTTTACTACTTTAAAGCTATTAGGCTGCTATGTGTTTTATTTATTATTTATTATCAAAGTATGCTACTTTTAATTTGATTCACGTGCACAAACACAGGTAGGCCTCAAAAGTGGCCTGCAGAGTTTTACAGCCACTCTGTTTCAAAGTAGGCCAAAACATGCTAATAGATATTTTTTCATCCACTTCAAAATTGTTCAGTTTTGTTGGCAATAAAAATAATAAAGAAAAACATTTCTTCAATGCAACAAAAACACTGGAGCTGGACCAGTTTACTGGTGGGCCAATATTACTGACTGATATTAGCTACTTGCTGATCTATCAGTATCGGCATTTACAATAGTCAATAAATAAAAATTAAAAAACTAAAGAAGAGACAGAAGGAGTACCCTTCAACCATGTTATGAGTGTTCACGTTGCACAGTCTGTCCCCCAGAGGGCACTCTGCTACTTCCCTTTTGGCAACACACGTGTTTGGAACGTCACAACAACCAGCTGATCCGAGCAGAATCGGGCAGAGCATAAACAAGTAAATAAAAAACTACACATAATGAATGTTAGAGAAATCTGTTTATGTTTGGTGTGTCTGAAAGAAAAAAAATCAGCTGATATAGAATATTGGCTTTTTAAGTCACCAAATATCGGTATTAGTCTTAAAAATCACTCAGACTCTAAAAAACATGGTATGACTGTAATCAAATTGCAAAGTTAAAGCACGTGGTAAAAAACTTGTAATAATTTAATCTTATTACTAATGTTGATAGGCTAATTTATACTCAATCAGCTATATCGCCTTCATATAAGGTTCAAATATTTTTTGCAGCTTCATAAAAAATTTTTTGGTCAAAAATTGTTCAAAAATGGCTCTTTTGATAGTAAAGTTTGCCGACACCTGCCCTAGGTGCTTTTAAAACTAAAAAGAAACTGTTATTGAAGAATAAATTATTTAAATAACTTCTTAATTATTATTAATTGCATTTAAAAGAAGCATTTAATATTAGCAGGGGGAGCTGCATAGACAGCTGTTTACAGATTTGGAGAGTGTTGCCAGGAAGTGCAAGACAGGAACCTGTTCAGTGCTTTGTCACTAGTTTCACCAATGTCATGAGTACTAAATATCATGTGCAACAGTTCATTTGTGTACTTTATTGTTTGAAAAACTGCAGCTTTTCAGCTCAGTCATTATTCAAAGCTTTCCCTACAGAACATTTGCCCATGCTTCTCCCTTGATATGAATCCTACAGAGTCCATCCTGTGTGGTCAGTAAATAACAGATTCTACATCTTGTAGAACCAAGGTGTTAAAATGTGTCCAACATTCAGTTATCACATTCCCATGCTTCACTAACCCAGAGACATACAAATGCAAACCAAAGAAAATCTTCCGTATTGTTGCAACTCAGTCTAATTCATCTTGGAGTAGAATTTTGAGCTGATCTTGTTTTCTCTGCCAACTGTTACTTTGCATCATGCAAGTGATATTACTCAAAGGTTTAGAACAATCCAAACCCTTCTGTTTTTATAATACTTTGCTTTTTTTCCTGTATGTTGTCCAACACAGCCCATTTCTGACTCAAAAAGGTCTTTGTCTCGTTAATTACAGAGGCAGCTGCAGAGCTCTGAACCAGAGACTGGGAGTTACAGTACTGACAAAACCAATGGGGGAACCTGTGGCCAACGCGACTGCCTTTCACAGCATTTTCAGCTGTAGTGAAAATGCAGCAACATCCTAAGAGCCAGTGCTAAATTAAAGTATTCATAAAACTAACATTTGGGGCAAGGGTTTTATGTTTTCTTTCCGTCTCCAATGCCAAATAAAAATCAAATTTCCTTCCTCCTGCTAAACTTTATCGTCTCCTTTGATAGAGAAACTTTTAACTGATGCCAAGTTCCACTGTAAATTCAAACATATCAAACATGCTTGCTGCCAACATTCATCAGAAAACTCTATTGTGCCTTTGTAGGATACAGAACACAGTTCCATAAAGAATGAAAACTAATCTGTGTTAAGCATGCAACTGGCATTACAGCATTCCTCACAACTTGTCAAATGTTCAGTACTACCAAAGCAAGAGTTTAGCCTCACATGTTTGAGTTTTATAACAGCCGAATCCCACCCATACCCAGGAACATCACATCATCCTCCAAAAATGCCTGGGCAAAGAAGAATGTTCTGTAGCTGACTCGCTCACCAGACTGACCAGCTGGCTAACTGGGAGAGTCGTGAACTTTTGTCCTGCCACTGCTCCCTTTGCTGGCTGCACGAGAGGACTTGGGCGACACCAAACAGGAAACATTCAACAAGTGGAAGCTTTGGATGTTTATCTCGCACCATTCATCAAACCCCAAAAACCAGAGAAGTCAGGACCCAGCTAGTGAAACAAGGCTGTCAACAGAGAGCCATCCAGGGTTAGATCTGGGCTTCTTAGTACCCTACTAGGGGTGGTCTCCTCCATCCTATGGCTGGCTCCCCTCCTCCTTTCTCACAGTCTTCAAGGAGCCTGGCTTAGGGTTGATGCTGCTGTGCCAAGTGGTGACAATAATAAAGTTACACTTTTAAGTATTCAGTAGACTGCAGGAGCGGTGACCACAATAGCTGCTCTAAGAGACTAAACTTATCAGGATCAGGTTGCGCCAGAGTAAGGTTGACCTAACCACTAACGTTGGTTATTATGAGCCAAACCACTACTATCAAAATCAACTTCAGATCAACACAGGGAACAGAAAGAAAATCTATTCTGTGGAAACTGGCCAAGTCATGTGGTTGAGTCTTTAGCAGGAAGAGGACTGAACCGTAGAAAAACTATACAGTACACAGCCATTACAAAAAGGCTGCATGACCCGATGTAAAACAGAGACTCATTCTATACTAAAGGGTTAGGATACAAAATATTAACTTTTGAAGGATGACACAGTTCATGCAAACATCTGGAAATTTGACAACTGTTCAACCACATCTAAATCAGAAATACAGCATCTCCAAGATAAAGGGTAACAGCAAAAATGGACATGAGCTAGTTTTTCATAAATTAGTTTAGTACACCAAAAGATCTCAGACAGCAGTTTAACAAGGCCATGAAAGAAGAGCCTCAAAAGAAAAACACAAAAAAATGTCAGTAACAGCATTACTACAGCAAAGTAAAGCACTCGCTTGACCAGAAAACCAACTTTTCGTCCTTAAGCTATGATCACAAGCTTTAAGGAGATACCAAAGGAATGTGACTGCAGATTTTATGATACCCTCCTAGAGCAACTGTAGCAGCAAGAGCAATACTGTGTGTACACAGCAATGCACTCCAAACATTTTTTATATCTCACTACAAAATATTTCAAAGGATTCAGTCATTATTAGTAACAACTAAAAAAGGTTGACTGTAATAAGGTTAAAGCACATAATGTACCAATTATAGACAATATGTGTGTCTAAAGAGGCATTACATAAATATTTTAACAATAACCTGAAATATCAACTATAATTCAAGAAATATTCTGTTAGTTATCCATGGTGGGACTCATTAAATCCTTGCATTGACTATAAAACCTTCTTTACTAATCCAACCTGTCAATGAGAGATAGGAGTTGGATATCTCTCTAGGAGGCACCAGGGAGGGCATCAAGTTCTTTTGGTATCCAAACAAAAGAGCTCAAGGACACTGCTGAGAAAAGTGCATCTAAGTTGCTGTTCTGCCCTGCCGGCACAGTGGCCATTCCTGGGTGATTAGCACAAAGGTGGACAAACTATGCAGCCACTGTAATACGGTGTTATCAGTTAACAAGATATCAGTGTGATATCAGCTATGGTTTGTATGCAGCCAAATTCTGCACTGAAAGTTCACAACAGCTGACACAGCAGAAAACCTGACAGTGAACTGCACGGATTTAAGTTGGGATAAGCATCCCTGTTTGTTGCATGGCTGAGCGGTGAGTCACTTCATGAAGCAGGCCAGTTCTCAGTGGAGGAAACAGCACCGCAGAGGTGGAATACACTTCCATCCAGACTGTATCTCCATGCAGAAATTACAACATGAAGTCTAAAGCTTTTCCTGCCTCGCCTCTGCTGACAGACACCTGAAGTTCTGCTGACTGGAGACATCCTGGGACTACTGTCAACGGCTGAGCTAGCTAAGGTCAGAGATCCTCAGCTGGGAAAGTTGGCCAGAATGAGAGGACTTTGCAACACTCACCACTGTCATGCATATTCTACAAAAAGAAGGCAGGGATGGACTGAAAGTACACAAGGCCTACAGTCATATTTTCCACTGATATCAAAGCCATATGGCTGGATTTCATGAAATAGTTGAAGCAGTGCACTGCTTTTGGCAGTGTTTAATAGAAGGACTGCACACTAATGTGGATGAACAGGCTGAGTATGTTCTGTGGTGATGATGTACAGTATATTATGATGAAAAGAATATACAGCATGTTCAGATGTTTATTGTGTATACAGGCTCTTGCAGGTTTGCATGACTGTTGGCCATAAATTTTATAATTACCTGGCACATTTTATCAGACTCCATACCATCTTTAAATGAATGCATGTGATATGATAAACAGAGATAAAGCCAGATCTTATCTTGGTTGATTATCAGCACCCACTCAAAATGAAGGCACTGCACTGATTTTCTTTAAGGAGTGTTTTTAAAGCATTGTATTTCCTACCCTCTTCCTGTTAGAGATTCTTGTAGCTACACCAATATGTTACAAGATCCATGCAAATATGTGCAGTGATGAGATTTTCTGCTCTGTGAACCAGAACTGTTCATAACTAGCTAGCTAGTGCGAATCAGCAGACCTCGTAAAGAACAACAACATTACCCTGCTCCTCTGGAATGTCAACTTGGACAACATGGAAGCAAAGGACACAGGCTTGGTACACATAGCTCCTACAGTGTCTCCCATTTGTTCAACACAAATTTCCTCCTTATTCCTTTTTTTTTTTTAATTGTAATCATCATCACTTCAAAGACCAGTATAGCTCTGACCTACATAAATGTTCAGATTACAGTTGCTGATGAAAGTGCTTTGTTTAATCACCCTCTCTTTTTATGCAGTCAATGATAATTATGCACACAAATGGAGTAATCATCATTATTCACAAGAGGTTAAACATGTGCATGCACACAGAAGCCATTTCATTATTTCAGCAGGCTTTGCATACCATTAATCCTTCACAACTGTGAAGTACAGTACCCATAAGAGCACCTACAAATGTTCAGAAACACCAAATATTTAGCAGATAGATAATAAAAAATGTTATTAACTTTGGGCTTCAGTTTGGAATATGAATTTTTATGCTATGCAAATATACTGTTTAACTTTCCAATTTATATGAAATACTATTTTTGTTTTATTTGTAATTATTATAGGACTATGGACAAGAAAACCACTTCATATGAAAGGCATAACATCTGGGGTATTGTGGCTTTACAGTGCTTATAATATGGGGCTGCTTCAGATGAAGCAAATTAAAATGTTTAACCCTCATTCTTACTTCACACATTATAAAAAGGGCTCACACACGCACACACTATGACTATAAATTTCTGACCACCCCCACCACAAATGAACCAGGACATGCAAAGTAAAGCTAAGTAAATATGCTATGGCAATGGCTTATTGAATGATGCAACCTGTACTTGTGTTTAAAGCCAGTTCATCTGTTGAGGCTGCTCTCCAATGTCTTTACAGCACCCTCTACCAATGGCGTGCAAAAAAGTAGCTCAAAGATACACAACAAGCACAAAACCACTTTGTATATGTGTGTGCACATGTGTATGCACATGTGCACTTGCATCATGTCCAGTACCATTACACAGCAGTGTAAATAACAGGCACTAGTAGACTGCGCCCGTAACTGGAGAGGCATCGATGCTGTTGTGTGCATGCTTCTGCGGTGTTTGACTCATTTGAAGCCACATGGCACAGATGTCTGCTTTGGAAAACAAAACCAAAACAGATGAATATGGTAGGAGATGGCAAAACACATGCTGGTGCTTCGTCATGTTGGTCCTCTACTGCCTCTGATATTATTGCTGAACTGTGAAAACAATGTCACTGCAGCTAGTGAGCACGCTTTTGTGTAAAACACTTCACTTTAAATTATGATTAGATTAAAAATGCTAGATGAACCATGTCCTTTATGATAGAAAATAGACTGTTAACTATAATAAAAGGGAAGTATGAAGACATCCCTACCTTCTGATCCACTATGGAGCACACCAGGTCCTTGACAGCAGACAGCGACAGGTCACTGGCCTCCAGGTTCACCGTCTCTCTGGTCAGTCCAATCTGCAGCAAGAAGGACACCCCATGGAAAGAGCTGCGGGAGTTGGTGGGGCTGGGGGCGCTGTGACTGCCGTTGGACAGCCGTGTGTAGATCGGTCCAGACGGGTTCAGCAATGGGGTGGATGGCGAGGACGGGTGGTGTGGATGGATAGAGTGGAGGAAGGCTCGAGGTAAGGATGGGGGAGAGGAGGCAGACATTGGATTTCTTCCAGTTGCAACGTGAAATCGTGAATAGTGGAGGATTCAGTGAGGGCTGGCAGAAAAAAGCACAGCTGGATTTCTGTGGATGGACTCCTCGTAGGGGGAATCTTTGGTCCTCATCAGTAATAGTCAGTTAGTTTGTGTCAAAATGACATTGTCCTTTTCAAATTAAGAGGATAATGGCCTGTCCACCCGCTTGAGCTCACACAACCCAAATTCATTCACCATATGGACAGGTGATGGAGAAAATGTCTCTGAACAATATGCAGGCCTCTGCAGTGAAATCACAGCAACAAACTTCATATCCTGGAGTTTTGTTCCTGCTCCTTACTGAAGTCAGTAATCCACTCTGACCACAGGAAGCCTGTCACCACAAACACACACACACAGCTATTTTTTTTTTTACAAGAAAATAAATATTCACCTATCTGAAAACAGTGGAGAAAAGCATTTAGGGTGTATGAATGAATCAGCTGCTGTTCTTCACAGTGTAAAGACTTACATTGTTACATTCATTAAGAAGTCATTTCATTTTATCATCCATCCATTTTTTCCCCGCTTATCCAGTTGCTATAAATGCTTATTCAACGTTTCTTTAAATAAAATCTGAAATTATTTACGGTTATTTGTGCTGTGTTCGCCTTGCACTGTTTTGGAGCAAAGTATGCCCCAAAACGTTTTAAAGAAAACGCATGCTGCCATTTCTGTAAATGAGGCATGCTAAGAAAAAAAAAACAACTTAAACTTGTGTATAATGTCACTTGTTTTCAAATTTCTTAGAAAGATTTCTTGATTTCTTCTGCTAAATGTAAGAAAGCTGTAACTACATTACTTTACGCGAGTGCGTAAAACAATAAAATCAACAGGCCAAAAGACGCGTAAAAGTTGATAAAGCGCATCATTTCTGTTTTTGTACAATTCAAACTTCACAAACATCTGGAACCAGGGCTTCTGAACATCTGCTCCCCTCCCACTTTCGATTGGCTTGCTGGCAGAACACAACCCGAGCCGAGAATGCCAGCAAAACAAGTTATACAAGCCCTGAATTTGTACTTTCTGAGACCACTTTGTTGCAACTGAACTCTCCCTCCGTGTAAAGTCCGTTTTAAACCAAACGTCGAGTTAAATGTTTCTGAGATGATACTTTACCTTCACTCTCTGCGAAGGGCGCTTTTCTTTCCATTGTGAAGGCACTGAAGAAACTTTTTAACTCCATCAACTGAGGAAAGCGGAGTCTGAAGTTTATTCTTCTCCACTTTTTAAGTCACACCAAAGCACGCCTTTACAGCCTACACATGATACATACCAACTTTAAATCTGCATTCAGTCTCGCTGAGACGAACCGTGCCGTACATTAAATTTCTCTTATCTTTTATTCCAGATTGTAAATTCATGCGCATCTTATTATCCTTCCAGCTGTGAGTACTCCCCCTGCTTGACGACAAAAAGAGCAGCGACCGTCGCTGGGGCTTGGAGTCTTTTTATTATGTCCGCATAACTGATTTTCCATGTGTGGGGAGCAAAATTTGAACTACATACCGTGTGAAGCAATGGCGCCTCCGATGGAGCTCAAACCAGTGCGCATGTTCAGTTTCTTTTCCGTTATTTCAACTTGGTCATGCCAAGAAAAAAAAAAAACTTTACTCCACATGACCCGGATCGAATTGAAATAAATGGCTCTTCAAAGGAGGAAGCAAGAGTCGTAAGGGGACCTCGAAGGGGTTCACATAAGTCCCCCAGCTAAAAGAAATTAATCGAATTTACTTTAAGAAAGGCGCTTTACTGTTTTTAAGATTTCTGATAACTTTCTGTCTCTATGGTGTTTTCTCACACACGTGGAGAAATGGGGCCTCTGTATATGCATCTGCTTCAAGGTTTACTACCTAAAATGCAGTGTACTGAGGATATGGGGGAAAGTACTGTATGAATAAAGGAACTTTAAAGGAGTTACATTAAAAATGGGAAGAAGGACCTAATTTTGCAATAAGGCTTATATGTTATCTAACTGCCAGCTCACTAATACTCAGAATATTACACAACAAATTTTAAGAAACGGTCCAGTGTTTCTTAAAATTACTGTGAGATTCAATTCAGAACTGACATTAAAAACAGTATACCTCCAATCAGGAAGCTCGGTTTAAAAAAAAAAAAACAACGATGACAAACACAAAGCAAAGTTTATTAAACAAAAAGACATTTTAAATGCATTAATACTGTGGAAATGTGTGGTCTATTCTCCTTGCCCACATCATGAGGCCCCCACAGATGTCTTTTACAGTGACACTGTCCACTTCTGATCCACTCATCTTCTCCAGAATCTGCACGGCCTTCTGAGAATCGTTACCCTGCTTGCAGATCACATAAACTGGAGCAAGCCACAGAGAGAAAACAATGAGAGTCAAGGACACTCAAGGACTTCATATGTTTTATGAAAATGTTAATGTGAAAAACACCATAAAAGAGTCTGAGTCATAGAAATAACAACATTAAGTATAAACAGGTGAAGGTTTAAAAATCAAAGTGTAAAGTCAAGGCTAAATTTAGCTAATTGATTAAAGAACATCACCAAAATAATATTGTGAATGTTAATTTCTCTAAAGCAGGCCAGCTGCACAGGTTGACCGTACTTGTTTTGGAAAAGGGCTCGCATAGCAACCCCATTACAACCTGTTTCTAGCTGTCCAAAATAAGCCTCCAGCCCAGCAGTATGAGACTACACAGTGGCCTCTGAATATGGACAAGTGACTGTACGTGCCTGTTCATTTCAAACAACACACCCTAAATGGTGTTTTGCTGCGTTACCTGGCGGCCGGCAGTCACCTGCCATCTGGTGTTTCAATTGGCTGATTCTCTCCTGGAGTAATTGGAGATGTTCCTTCTTCCTCTCTTCCAGACTTGAGAGTGGAATATCTGGCAGCGATATAAGGTGAACAATCACACAGAAATGGGACTCATATGAAGAGAAAATACACGATTATGACACAGCAAGAACAATTTTGTGTGTACATGACTTTAAAGGATACTGAGAGAGATGGGTAAGCGGCATATATCCACCTCCACAAGAGGGCGTACATCCAACAAGAGATGGGGTTCTGCATTGTCCATTATCGATTTATAATCCTGGAATCACATTAAAACACCCTTAATACACATAAACTACCAGCTGCTACAATTAGAGAGGTGTGGCTTTACTTTTTGGAGAAAGGCATGGATTTATATGTAAACAGGGAAACCAAAATTACTCACAGCAAATGCTGAAATGTTGCCTGGAGTTGTAATTATGGAGTAATATGAACATTTTAACTGCTTTTCCTTAATTTACAGGAAGCAAAACTGTTTCTAACTGGAGCCCCTTGCACAATCTCAATTGCACCCCAATCAATCATGATCCCCATCTCTGTGCCTAATGACTCAGTGGGTTTCAAAGCGCCAATTCTGCAGAAATATAAACAGATACAATCCACACTACTCCACTCAGTGCCAACGAGAACATGTTATTCTTTCCCATAGAAAATCTACAGGCACATTTTAAGTCATTTCCCATTTGGGGCTGGGTCAGCACTGAGATGTAATCAGGTTATGAATGCACATGAAAACTGAGAAAATTGTGAGTAATCATATAATAAACAGCACTAAATACAGGGAGTCACGCAATGACCAACTGTTCTGCAGTATATAATCCCTACCTGTACTGTGATCCTCTGATCTTTGCACAGGAGGTCTAGTTTGCGGCACTGAAAAGAGAATTTTCCTACAGTTAGTGGATAATTAGATGCACTTTTAAAATGTCATATTAATAAAATCAAGTCGATTTAAGAAACACTTTTGACTTTACTTCAAAAAGCAACATTCCTCTGAAAATGGGCATGACCGCATAACATGAGGAATCCCATCAGTTTCACTTATGACCAACCTTATCTGTGGCAGCAGACCCACAGAAAGCCTCATAGTCCACCAGCTGGGTCACGCTGGGGTTTTCTCCACATACTGCACAGCCAACCTGCTTTGGGCGCAGCCTGATCGACCTGAATCTGGCATCTTGAGCATCAAACATCACCAGCTGCTGGCCGCAGGAAGCTGGCACGCTCGATCAAGGGAAAGGCTACTTACTTCTAAGAACCACCACATTGCTTGATTCTGAGAATTGTCTGGCATGTCTCCCACTGGTACATTAAAAGCCATAGCAACATTCTGGGATTTTTTTGGAAAAATGGTACAACAGTTCCCTGGCTGACGCATCACGGCAAGGCGTGGGCATGTGTATGACAATGCAATGCAGAAGGCAGGACAGGGCAAGTCCATGCTCTGCTGTGACTCTCAATATTAGCACGAGAACACAGTAAGCGCGACAGCTTCATAAGACAATGGCAAATAAATATTCAGCGGAGTTCGGAGAATGCGGACAAAAATCTTCCTTTGTTTTATCAGACAAGCACAAAACACCCTTCCCCTCCTTATCATTGCAACAATGAAATCCCCTTTCAGCAGCTCATTGTTAATCAATCCTGGTGACTGAGCAAAAAAACTCTGATGCAAAGAAACAAAATAGCTGTGAACTGTATGTGACAAGGGAGTGAAGCAAAAAAAGGATACAGCCCTGTCCAGAGGCAATCTTGAGGACTTCCAAAGCTTGGAAGCAGCCCATTATCCCTGGAACTTTAATACAAGTTGAAAATATTGAAAAGAACAATTATTTACACAGACTGTAATCTGTAGGAAGTTAACGACTTATGGGAATGTAAGGGGACAAGACTCACCCACTCCTAACACTCCTCCATCAGAACAGTTGGTCACTGTCTCTGGGGGCGGGGGTACTGGATATAGACATCTGTAGCAGGGGCCTCCACGGTAGTTATATACTGTCAACTACAGATGCACAAATGACACTGCAAATCTCAAATACAATGGCCACATTGATGAGGAAACAGGGGGCTGCTTTCTACCTTACCTGCCCTTCCATTCGTAAGGCACTTGCTGACACAAGAGGTTTGCCACTGAGCACACAGGCGTCATTCACCAGATAACGAGTGGGGACATTGTCTGAGCAATCAGCCACAATGTCATATATGAGGTCAGTGAAGTCAAGGTGTCCTCACAGTTCATCAGTAGAAGACATTACTTACAGTTTCTTCTGAATTTTAAAATGTTCTTCATGCAGGGTGACAAGTAATCATAAGTCTGAATAAGACTTAGCAGATAGCAGCTATATGATGTATTCATGATTTACAATCAGCAGGTCTACTGACAGGTCTGTGCAATAGAGGATATTGTTGAATAAGTTGTAAGGCGTTTTCTGGTGAGAGCTGCAGGTGGTAGGGAATGCACTCCACAGTGGAATTTAACCTGTAGAAATAAATTCACGTTCAGCAATTAGTTTCCAAAAAGGTTTCTGTCCTCAATAAACAGCAGATTTAATACAAACAGCTTAACTGTCCTAAAATAATATGAGAGCCAGGCTGTTGGTTTGGTAAACCAAAAACAGGGAATATGTGAGTTCCGAATATGACATCAGACCTGTCTGGACCTGCTCTTGCTTCCCTCCTTCTTCTTCCTAATCTTTGCTGTCTATCTCAACTACCAAGACAACAAAAAAAACTGTCTTAAAAACATTACATTACCACTCAAAACTTTTACACTATTGTAATTTGCATGCATTTGTGCATGCAGGAAATTATCATTAAAGAACAATTGTTAATAAAACTAGGAAAGATTGCATTGTGTGACACAGCATTAAAAAATGTTTCAGTTCTTCGCTAGTCAGAGAAATGGCGCCCTCATGTGGCCATGCTTTAAAGACGTGTGCACTAACCACAGAAGGCCTACTGTGTGGTAGAAAGGCACAAAAAACAGCTGTCTCTAAAATAACATGTTTACAAAATATTTGTAGACTCGGGAGAAATACACAACCAAATATAACCTGTGGTGAGACTGGAAAGCGCCAGCGTACATTACAAAGCAAACCAATGTTTGCAGACAACATAAAAATACACTAATTATCATAGTTACTGAACATTTACTAATAATATCCAAATAGTAACATCTCGGTTTCTTTTGCAGGGGGCTGTCTTTGCACAGATTAGCAACAGTATATAACTCAAATAATCTTAAAAATCTTTGGAGTACAAGATGATATTGGTATTAAGTTACTCTAAACTTCTACATACTGCACATTGACACTGTACACTGCCCCTCACAGAGCGCAGTCTGGGAACCTGTCACCTATTGTCTCATCTCATGACTTAGCCTCTGAGAATGACAGCTGTCTGGGTACGCAGCAGAGCCAAGATGTACTTATTGTTTATGAATGTAGCTACAATTTAAAAAGAGAATAAAAAGCTAAACTGTCCTTAGATGAAAGCAGATGGTTTCGTGATTGCATTTTGGCCACTGCACCATGTCTTCTGTTCTTCACAGGGACTGCTTACCTGCATGCAATCAAAGCTTCCTTAAATGTGATTGGTCAATACTAACTCAACTAAAGACAGAAACCAGAAAGCTAGCTTCCAGTACCAAAAATCTTGTCTCTTGCCTAGAGATGTGGCATATTCAGACACCTGATTATAGAGATAAAACGGTGTATAATTCTCCATGCCAACTCAGTACCTTTGAACTGCACTGGCAGCGGACAGAGCCTTGGCCTGGCCCTGGTTCTCCTCCCCGTGAAGCACCTGTCTGTGCAGGTTACTAAGCTCCACTTCATCATAGTCTAGCAGGCCAAGGCGACCTGGGGAGACATACAGGAGGGCTTTAAAATACATGTGAAACCCTGATACCAGTGGCAATCCATGACCATAAAACTCTACAACCAAGGTACAAACTTGACTGGCTCTTTAAATTACATATCCAAAAGTTTACCTGAGGCAACAGGTAGTATAATTCTAACTCCAATATAAATTCACTAAATAAGACTAATGTTAAATCTTAAAATTTATACTGCATGTCCTCTTATTCTGGTTGTCTTCTTGTCTCTTTAACTTTAATTATTGAACTATAGGATGCTAATTTTATTCCCCAACTAAAGAAAAAAAAACAAACTTCTTAAAGCTCGAAAATTCCTCCACATCTGTGTCATTAATTTAAGGGCAATAAACAACATTGTTAATGAATTGATCAGTTTGGTCATGATGTTCATTTATCAGCAAAATTACCCACCAATGCCTGCTGCTGCAAGATACTGTGCCAAGGGGCAGCCCAGTCCTCCACAGCCCACAACCAGCACTGATGTCTTAGACAGATTCAGCTGACCTGTGGACAATCAATTCACATTCTTATGCTCAGTCATGGAATAATCCTCACTTGATACAATGCTTAGTGCTCTGCATATCAGAGGAGTACTGTCTGCAGCCATACGTACCTTGCACACCAAGCTCAGGCAGGAGGAGCTGTCTACTGTACCGCATGATGTCCTCATTGCTGAGAGCTGGCTTGCCTGTGAGCGGTGTGAGGAGTGTCACTTTGTCATGCAGCTCCAGTGATGAAGTATGGCTCTGATATCAAACCAGGTGGATATTATTAAAAACA
>VUQI01062004.1:35058-50082 GCA_015106735.1 Paratilapia polleni
ACAAGAGTTTGTACTAATGTGTTATCCAAGTCCTCAACAGTCTCCCTCTAAAATATCCAGATTTATTTGGGGCCTTTTGAAATATTTTGATATATGAAGGAATTTATGTGTTTTTTGCAGGATTGCTTTTAATTTGTTACCTCTGAAGTATCTGCACAACTGTGCACGCGTTTACTACCTCATTCTCTTTTTGTGCTCATCATTTATCCAGCACCTTAGAACGTGGATACGCAAAGGGGTCCTGATAACTGCAACAAGTGTGTATTGTGATTAATAAGGTCACGTGTCTCAGCTGTATTACAGCAGTGATTCCCAGACCAGTTGAATTTTAACTGTTGCCTCACTCATGCATCTAATACTAATCAGGTAGTTTACTAGCTGGCTAAAATGTGAGTTCTCTTTAAGCCACCGGCTTTATTCTAATAAAGGAGTAACGTTACTGGCGTCAAACTCGTTATCTTCTCTGATATGTTACACTAAATGAGCTACAAATATGCTCACATCATAGCTGCACCTTTAATGCTACACAACAAGTTAGGCACGTAACCATAAGACACACCAGTGAACAGAAATGAAACTACTTGAATTCACTTTCGCACCTTTTCCAGCTGTGCCAATTTCTTCTTTAGAGAAGCAATCTCCTTTTCTTTCTCCTTGAGCTCTGCCTTCAGAGCGAACACCTCCTGAGCCATCGCAAAGAAAACACCCGCAGTTATAAAATATCAAGCGCTAAACCAGAAAAGACCGCAACAGGGAGATGTTGACATTTTTAAAACACCGTGCGAGCTTCCGGGTTGACCACGTGGAAATGACACCACGTGGTAGATGACGTACAAAGCGCTGGTTACACTGTGAGGAAAAATGTACGTATCCAAAAAATACAAAAATACAATAACTAATAATTAAATAATAGATAAATAAGCAAAAAATAATTACATAAATAATCAAAAACACAAAAAAATTAAAAAATCAGTAATTATTTCTTTCTTTTTGCCCGGTTTATTCTTAACAATATTAAAAGGGAAAAAATGGCTTTCTGTGCAAATAACTAAAACAAATACAAACATATTAGGTGGCTCTATTAATGTAGTGAGGGCCATTTTGCTGCCATGGTTCGCGTCCACTTGTCCCCTTGAAAGTGAAGGTAATCGCAAAAAAATGCGAAGTTGTTCTGAGTGGCGACAGTCCTAATCCTACACAGCCCCTGCCATAGTATGAGTGTGTGGTGGTTAGTGACTGATATCCCATTTCCCAGTTGTCCCTGAAGGTACCAGAGTACAGGGGTGTTTCCAGAATTTTTTTCACTGGAGTGGCACATCTTGGCGGGGTCTGAGGAGAGCTCATGGGAAACCAGAAAATTCTATCAGAAATAAAACCCAATCAAAATCACTTGAAAACTGGTTGAAGTCAGAATGACACAGACCTCCTGCCTGCAAAAACACATAATAGGGGACGTAGCTGCCCCATAATAATGCAGCAGCTGCATTGAGACACAGATTTTCTAAATGGCAGTACTTCCATAACTTAACCAAAAACAGAGAGCAAGAAAATAATACATTGAGAAAACAGGAGATGAAACCAAATGTATGACTAACAATGATCATCAGCTTCAAATGTGTTTAAAACAATAAGGAGGGGGTGCCGTCCAATGTAAAGCTCCCGTTTAGGTGGCTGAACACTAAAGACTAAGCTTACTATGTGCTGCTGTGACCTCCAGCTTATGAGCATGCAGAATGTGCGGTTTCCTGTTGAAAATGAGCACTTATCAAAAGACTCTATAGGGTCACTGTGTCAGGTACCCATGTGGTTCCTGGGAGTGAATAAAGCACGCGCATGCATGCACACACACACACACACACACACACATGCACACACGGTGACGCGCTGCAGTTTTAGAGTCCTCCCTCCTGCTTTTCACATGATCTGAAAGCTTTCACAGAGGAGAGAGAGAATGTGCAAAGGAGCGACAACATCAATGGCTGATCGAAGCCACGGTGCCTCCACAATGCGTTTATTTTACACTGTGGCCGCCTGGGTGACTTTCATCCACTACACCAATGGAATCCCTTGGACGGAAGAAAAGGTAAATACAATCAAAGGATCTGTTCCCATTTGAGGTCTAAATATACTGTTACTGCCGGACAGTCATGTATTTAAACGCTGAGAGAAATCTGCTCCAAAAGTGAAACCATTACAAAAAACTTCCCCCGTTTTTACACTTACCATCACTGGCTTTTGACTGCTTACAATTATTAATTCCCTCTCTCTATTGTGTTCTTATCATTTAAAAGCATGTGTGCAGAATTTTAGAATCGTGTTTGGGTTAGGGTTATTATTTAACCATGTAGGAAAAAAATAATTTTAGCTTGTTAATGTGTTTATATTGTGATTGTGCGTGGTTACCTGTACTATTACTAGTATTACGTTAATCCATAAAAGAAAAAGAGACGGTTACAAGTAACCATGTGCATTTTTATAATTCTGTGTAATATGTTAAATATTTATTGGTGATATTAGAATATTAATATATTATTTCCGAACACTGTAATTCTCCTGAGATACACCAGGGTATCCCTGGACATAAATGTTCTTCATCTATGTTCTTCTCCCCCTCTCCCCTGTGCCTGGTTGCTATGGCAGCACAGTCATCATCACTGATCCTCCAATTGTGGGTCTTGGTATTTATAGATCTTAAGTGGACCCCCTTTTAACCCTCTCTGAGCTCAGTGAGCCCCAGCTCTTTGAAGGGCTATATTCAGACAGTATGACCACATAATTATAGTTTTTGCACTGCAAACACAGGCCTGATGTATGAGTCAGCCACTATGGGCTTAAGTCATGCTGGGAACAGGTTTTGTAAGTGAATACTTGTGCCTCCGTGGAAATAAATACACTTCAGAAATGCACCCTCCCCTATTGTCTGCAAGGAAGAACAAATGTTGTTCATTCTGCAGATGTACGCAGTGCTGAAGCAAAGAGTCAGTTAATCAATCAGTCAGTCAATTTGTTACTTCAATCATTTATTATGCAGAAATTCCAACATTTGGTTCAAGCCTCTGAGGTGAGCTGTCTTTGTGAGATATCTCACTACAAAATGGATATCCCACAATAGTTGTTCATCTCTTGCATATAATTACATGCTTTGTATGCATTCTGTTATTATTCAGCTGGCTTTTGGACAAAACTATTTTGGGACATTTTATAGACAAAACGATTAAGTGATTAACCTAACAATAATGAGATTAATTGAAAATAATCTTCATAATATTCCTTTAAGCTCTGATCCTACATATAGATTTGATAACCTCATTACGCTTCTCATTTCCACCACATTGCCTATTAAAGACTAGCTGAGGGCCTAATACAGAGAATGGAGCAGCACATGAACGCAGGTTTTAACTGGTCTCTGATATTTACTGTCACCTTTTTTCTCTCCCGTTCCCTGTTTGTTACCAGGACAACAGTGTTTCTCAGCAGGTGAACTTTGAGACCAAATGAAACAGAGCTCAATGAGGAGGAGGATCAATGTGTTTTTTAGCCCATGCCTGTGATTTAGCATTCACCAAACTGACTCTTACAGTCTGCACAAACCAGCTAATTGGCTTTATTGCGACAGTGATGATTGTAAGTTGAGTAATACCATGTTAACAAGTATCCTTGTCTTCTCTACCTCTCCATTCATTAGATGCTTGCTTTTTTAAAGCAGCCATTGTGTAAACTTGTATCTCTTCTCAAAGCTCTAACTGGCTCTTGTGTCCCTGGAGGCTTTTTTTCACACCTCATTTAGGACACTGTCTTTAATTTAACAGCTTTACCAGAGGATCTTTTTTTTCTATTAAAAGTGACATTTCTTCTTAAGATGTGATAAGATTTTCTCCGCCCATGTTCCTAGCATATATGAAACATCCAAATTCCCCTTTTTGTAATCTTAGTAAGGTTTCTGGCAATGTGAGATGATGAATGTACTGTTGTGACACAACCATAGTCTACGTGTCATCCACATTGTTACTTAACTTAAATCCATCACAGCTTCCCCTGCTATTATTAAACAGTTGCTGATGTAAAAAAAAAAAAAAAGTGCCATTGCATACACTGAGTAAAAAGAGATGTTTATGGATTGCTTAATAATATTTAATGTTCCATGCTCTGCAGTGATTAACAGTAAAACCAGCCATATGACCACCTTGCAATAGTTTTTTTTTGTAACCACTTATTTTAAGTATAAGTTGAACTCAGCGCTATGTACATCCATTCATTTTGTGTGTTGCCTCTTTGGTCCTGTCCAGCTACACCACAGTGCTATCACGCTAACACAAGATGAGATCCGTACTGCCCTGTCTCACACTGACCTAGAGCAAATGTGGCAGAGGGACCTGAGACCACTGCTCGTCACCAGGTATCCAGGGTCTGCTGGCAGCCAGACTGTGCAGGACGTAAGTTGACAATCTGATAACAGATCCATGGCTTTAACTAGAGGAGCACACATAAACAGTTAACTTTACTATCACCATGTGTCATGATGTACACATTTGGAAGAAAAAAAAAATAATACATGGAAGGAAAAATGTAAAAATCCTGTTATATTTTCCTAAAAACACTGTACTTTATTGGTGATGTTAACATATATTACACTGGTTTACACATGGGAGTACATTTTCCACATTTGTTGTCTTGTATAAGTACATACAATTCAACAAGTAATCATCAAAAGCTGTTTAATTCTGGAAAACAGGAATCAGGTCTGAATCAGAAATATATACCTTGGGTCTGCTAATTAGTAAGGCGATGATGAGGGAGAGGTTAAATTACTTAAAAGTCTTTGTGTGTGTGTGTTCACAGCATATCAAAACAACCCTTGGTTCGCTCGGAGCAGACTGGGATGTTACAGAGGATAAGTTTGTGTCACAAACACCATATGGCCCTCTGCCCTTCACCAACCTAATTGCCACCCTGAACCCATCAGCCAAACGCCGCCTGGTCTTAGCCTGTCACTACGACTCCAAGTACTACCCACCACAATGGCATGGGAGAGAATTCCAAGGGGCCACTGATTCAGCTGTTCCCTGTGCCATGATGTTGGAGCTGGCAAGAGCCCTGGATGAAGAGCTGAAAGCTCAGAAGGTAGTATACTAACTCATGACTTAAAGCTATGGGATACAGTAAGTTAAAATGGTACATTATGCATTATTAGTAATAAGTATTTCACTGACACTCAAGCCTTTTGTGCTGGATTGTATAATGTGTTTGATGTATTTTTGTGGTTGTGGCCATCACTGACTTGACTGTGGTCATGAATCATGATGAAGTCACACAACAATACTAATGGCTGAAAGCTGAAAGAAAAACATAGTCAAAAGACCAAAAACACAGTGAATATTACTGCAGGTTGTCATTATTTTTCTTACTGTCACAAAATCCCACGAGAAGACCAAAACCACCAATACATTAGTCTGTCCCTCTGTGTTTTTTTGAGTTCTATTTTCCTATCCACAGCACTTTGATATTATAAATCACTGTAAAAAAGGTCACAGGTATACAATTTCATTTTTTAAAAAGCCCATTTATCTTAAAACATCTGGGGTCTGTAGTTTTTAGCAAAAACAAGTTACAAAAGTGGACAATTTGTTAGGGATGGTTTTCAGCTGCAGAGTGATATACAGTCATGTGGAAAAGAAAGATTTCACAGGACTCTGTGCTTTTCCACAAAATAAACTAAGTACATCCCTACTGCTTCCATAAGAATTAGGAAGGTAAGTAGCACCCAGGTGCTGCTAATCAACTGCACTTGATTAATTGATCTTCAGCAAATGTGACCACCTCTATAAAAGCAGAGGTTTTGGCAGTTTGTTGGTTTGGAGCATTCAGGTGTGTGTTAACACAGTACCACAATCTTCCCAGGAGTGAACGTCCCAGCAAATTCACCCCAAGGTCAGACCGTGCAACGCTCAGAGAAACTGCAAAAAACCCAAGAGCTACATCTGAGACTCTGCAGGCCTCGGTTAGCATGTTACATGTTAAAAGTTCATCTGAAATTGGGTCATGCAACAGGACAATGAGCTCAAGCACAGCAGCAAATCTACACCAGAATGGCTGAAAAAGAAAAAAATCAAGGTGTCGCAATGGCCCAGTCAAAGTCCAGACTTCAACCTGACTGAAATGCTGTGGCGGGACGTTAAGAGAGCTGTGCATAAAAGAATGCCCGCAAACCTCAATAAGGTGAAGCAATGTTGTAAAGAAAAGTGGGTCAAAATTCCTCCACAACAATGTGAGAGACTTTGGCTCTATATGCTACACTTACTAAGTTCAGTTCATTGCTGGTTTTGGTCTTTACATGAGAATTTTTAACAATGAAAATATAGAAATGTACCCAGTGCCATCTGTTAAGAGCTCTCATTGAGTCAGTGAATAAGACAATACGGAGCCTTTTCACAGCAGAGATAAGACATGTCAAAGCAGGAAAACTCCACATTGAATTAATTACCACTGATGAAGGCCGTATTCACTTTAGTTGAGTCCTGAGCTACTGGTACTGTTCCAGCGGTGCTTCCTTCTGCTATATTAAGTCTAACATCTGCTGTGAAAAAGGCATATTGGTTTTGCTAAAATGTAGCCTATACTTTTTTTCATATTCATTTATGAGCCTGCAGATGTCTATTCTGAAACACAATGTCAAGGATAACAGTAACATTTCAAGTTACATTTTGTTTTGTTTTTAATGAATTAACTCAGATTTCCAGCCAACACTTTTTAATTGTTCCACACACAACTGATGGGTTAGAAAAAACATTAGCATTCATGCAGCTTGCTCCTCTGCCCTTTTCCTGTTCCACAGTTGAGCTCAGCCTCCTGTCTGTTGGGTGGACAGTGACATTGTCAGTGACAGGGAGCTCAGCCAGGGGACGTGTTATCCAGACTCAGCTGTCTGTCACAGAGGTCACTGTGGAAATAGGAAGCACACTGAATTCAAATACATTTGGTGGCTTAGAGGACACATAATCGATATGAGAGCTGATAAATCATGTGGAAGATATTGTTTTTTAGTGTGACAGAAGCATCTGTTTTAGAAAAAGGTGATGAAGCTAAAGAATGAAATGAATATTTCACATGAAAAACTATTTTTGAAAATTCCTAGCTGTTTTGTGTCAAGTAATCTAAAAAGCACTAGATGGCAGCAAAACTCTTGGATAGGAAGTAATTCTATTTTTATTTATTTTTTAACTATTTAGAGCTCCAATTCCAACCTGACCCTGCAGTTACTCTTCTTTGATGGAGAGGAGGCTCTTTTTCAGTGGACCTCCACAGACTCCCTGTATGGCTCTCGCCACCTTGCCCAGAAGATGGAGGCCACCCTGCATCCTCCAGGAGCCACAGACACCAACCAACTGCACGGCATAGTACACATCACTCCTACTAATTCTTCTCTGTCCAAATTACGGAGGATTAGCATAATCACTTAATCACACTCAAGATCATCCTTTTGTTAGCCAACATCAATCTGCTTAGCTCTGATCTCTTCTTACACACTTACACACATTTCAACAACTGAAGACTTTATATATATGGAGCATAAGTTATTACATAGTCTATGAAAATATGATCTCACTGTAGCTGGTATATTTGTCTGTATCCAGGCTATGGAGAGACAGTGTAATTTATATCCACAAATGGAGGAGATAAAGTAGGCAGTTTCTTAACGGGTGTGCTCATGCAGGTAGACAGATAGAAAGACAGATGGGTGTATTTTGGGGATGCAATCATCCCACCTCAAAGCAGCACCGCTGAGGTGTGATTATTGTGGGAATGGGCTGCTTAACAGACAGTTATCGTCAGGGTGTGTAGACAAAGTTTCCCGTGAGAGCTCACCAGCATCATTCACCCCTCCCTGTTTTTTCTCCTCCAGGATCTGTTTGTGCTGCTGGATCTGATCGGTGCTCCTGGCCCTCGCTTTGGCAACCAGTTTCCTAGCACGACACCGTGGCTCTCCAGGCTTCAGGACATTGGTGAATAATCATTATAATTTGTTAATACTTTACATACAATATACAGTAGGTGTAATGACTTTGGTGAAGGTGTGCTTCAGACGTGAATCATGCTAATCACCAGTCATTAGTAGCTGCATTAGTCATATTAGTCATCACGCTATGGAGGCTGTTCACCTTTCTCACACTTTTCAGTGGGATTATGAAATGAATGAATGTGATGACAGTCAAGGGGTTTCTGTCTTATGATGCCCTGGATTGTTGATTAAAGCTAATTAACCTGCATGAATACAGCCCCAGTGAAGAAAATCAGCAAACTATTGCCTGATTGATTATTTATAAATAACATGAAAGGTGTTTTCACTTTTTACTATTTGCTCTGCCTCTCATGAACTTAGAAAAGCGTCTTCACTCCATGAGCCAGCTTGTGGGGCATCCTAACAGTGTGCAGTATTTCTGGCCTAATCACCATGTTGGCCATGTGCTGGATGATCATATACCTTTCCTAAACAGAGGTATACACTCCAAAAAACACAACAACCACATCAGTGATTACACTTATTGTGCTCTTCTCTTTATCGATCCTCGTAATGTGCCTCTCTGTCAGGTGTTCGGGTCCTCCACCTTATCCCCTCCCCTTTTCCATCTGTGTGGCACACGTTTGATGACAACGAGCAAAACCTGGATCGCACCACTATTCAGAACCTCAACAAGATCCTGCAGGTTTTTGTTTTGGAGTACCTCAGCGCCAGACCCACGGTCCTCTCAAACCCACAAAATGCCCCGTAAAGCTCCGGGCTAACCCTTTGTCTTTTGATGTCTCACTGCAGTAAAGATCTTCAGCTGCTACTTTAAAGACAGAAAGCATACGCTGCATTTACTCCTATTTATATACAAACAGACATATGTACTCCTTAATTTAATGACTGGGATAAGAGGTTTAAATTATGTGCATCAGATGAGTGCCTACTGTAGAGAACATTTTCCATAGATAATGTTTATAAATCTTGATGCATTCTTATTTTGAAAGTCTAAATCTAAGTCTTATGTGAGTTAAATGAAATGTGAACTATGCTTATAAGAGGGGCTAAGGCTTCATAGCTTCTTCATTTCAGGCCCCCAGCAACAATCTCAGCACAAAGGATCTTCAGTGTTTTTTTTTTCACAACACTGCTCTCTTTATATCAGTCAAAGGCCCTCCTTATACTGAGGATTCATCTTAGCACCAACATCTAGGATCTGTTCCACTTGCCTCAAAAAGTAGAATGAAGAGCTATGTAGAGTTAAAAATGATTAATGGTAGTAGGCTTTTGATTGTGCACATTTCCTTAGTAACACTTAAATATTATAAATCCACTGCCTAAATCCTAGATTGGTGATAGCTTCATTATGGATTGCTTTTGAAATACTGTAAGCCCCAAAACGCTTGCTTATAGTCATTTGATGACATTCATCCCTAATCTGGTATGTTGTGTGAGAAATATAATAAGACCACACACACAGTTTCTACCAAACATACGGGGCAGAGTATATGGCGACACACATGCCACACTGTGTGTTTTAGCTACAGGGTAAGTGAAATTTCCCCTCCTATGGTAAATCTGTTCAGTGTTTAGAGAACAAACCAATCAGTAGCAGGAAGTGTGGTTAATTTGTACTAAAACAACATCTTTAGCCCTTTATATCCTATCATCTTACTTGAAGTGGATAACTTCCTGTGCTGATGTTTCATGTGCCTGTCTTTGTTTATATGACATTATTAGCTTGGTTTTAATGTAAATGCCAGAATAATATACTCGGCCAAAACTGGACTTCCTGTATTTTGAGACTAAAATAAATGTTGATTCAGAAAACAAAGGAGATCTTGTGGAGTCTGCTTATCATTTCACAGCTTTGTTTAAGTGTTAGTGTTTTAGGATCTCCAGATAAAGATGTACTGTAGGTCCTGATCAAAAGCCTGGATTCTGCCTGGACTCTGTGATGATCTAAGGGAAACCTTTGAATATGGATGCGTGAGCTTTTTCTGAAATTCTGACCTGCAATAAAGGAAAATTAATACTGTCCTTCCAGTTAGGGATCTTGCTCACATCTTTCCACATCTCTGAGACCAAACTCTCTCTCCATCCCTCAGCTTCACCAATCTTTCCCATAATCCTATCAGGAGGCCCTCCCCCAAATTCCACACCACCTAAATCCTCTTCATTCCAGACCTTTCGCATGAAAAATGAGGAGGGTTTTGACCCTTTGTGCTTCAGGCAGAAATATTTGTATTGCCTGGCAATAATTTATATCAACATACTGTAGATCTCATAGTGAAATAGATTTAAGAGTGTGTAAGGGCCATTCTGCAGATCCTCACTGCATTTATTGTATTATGTTAAATAGATTTTCTAGGAAATCTTACCTCAGCCATTTTACCTGTCAGTCTGCACCAAAATTACTCACCTCAGAGATGATGAAGCTATTATCTTTAGTTACATTTAATCCAAAAAAAGGACTTATCTTTTGGGTCAGTGCAGCCAGCAAGGAAACCAGCATGCCTGCGCAAAGAAGACAAAGGCAGGCAAATCAAGCATTGTATAACAGTGTATTGTGGCTTTCAGTGTGTGTGTGACAGCAAATTGATGCATGCCCTAGTTTAATAACAGCGGAGCTTTGATCTGAGCTGATTAGAGAGTATGCAGCTGCACAATAGTGAACCGATGGGTAGGGCCAGGACTCTCTCCTAAGCAAGGTGTGTTTGAAACAGTTAGAAAACAGTGAGTGAGCAGGGTTGTTTTCTTTGTAGGTTCACTTGCTTGAGTTTGAAAAAAGGTTTTATAAACTGCAAAAAATAAAAATACAAAAGTAACAAAAAGTTCACAAAACCCCATAAGAAAGGAACATCTCCAACATTATACTACAGGTACCATGATCCTTTTTATCAACTTTCTTTCACTGAAGAGGTCCAATTTAATAAATTCCCTGACTGATATTTTTATAAATACAGATTCTGCATAATGTGACCTTTGTGCTTTCTACACTATTGTGTAGTGGCCACCTGTTGCAGCACTGTAAACCCACTGAACCAGCTGCTTTCTCCAATGCCTGCATCATGTTACATATTATATGTCACAGTACTAGTTAAGACCACGGAAATTAGCCTTTGTTGCATCATGCATGAACTGATCATACTGTAACTGTCACTGAGGAACAAAAACACCATAAAAAGGTGGTTTAAGGAGCGTCTTCAATAAACTCCTAAAAAAAATACTTTTCTGCATTTAAATGTCTTTTGTAATTTCATTTTCTGTTCATTTTTTTTTTAACTAATTTTGTGCTTTAAAAAAACAGCACAACGTAGTAACTTAGCTGGTTTCCTTTGAGAGCTGTGAAGTGATTCTCCACTGTGCCTGGGACAGTTATCAGACTCCACAAAGCCTGCAGTTCGTTTTCACTGTACTACTGAAATGCGTTCATTCTAACTGTGGAACATTATTGCATGTGCACAACGAACGTGTGCAGAGTGTAAAGCCCTACGCTACCACATGTCTTGCAAAGAAGCAAGTCACCAACAGAGAGCAGTGGTGAGTCATATTCAGTTTAGAGGAAAGAACAAGCAGGGCTCACCTGCTCCTTTTGTTTTTCTCACTTGACATTATATTTTGGTGCCTCCCCGTACAAATACGATTGAACAAATTCCGCTAATATCACATTAGACCAACAGCTTAATGATATATAAGTAAAACCAGACCAAAATGATCCATTTGAACTATAATGACAGATTTGCAGCGCACTTGTATTTTCCATTTTTCCCGGAGCAACATAACATAAAGTAGTCAGCGCACTGTTTGATATACTCGCCTCCACATTCAAATGAGGGCGGTGAACACGCAGGAACTGCCTACGTCATACGGTGCATTCAGGTACTCTGTGTAAACTCCTATGAAAATGTCCTGAAGGGGTGAATAGCCTCCTGCTGCCTGTTCACGTAGTTTTGGTCAGAAAATAGTAAAATTGGTTGTTACAAAAAACTTGATGTGACGGAAAAAGAAATACAGCTTGGTATTGGTTTTGATAAGCTTGCCCTATTATGAACATATTTGTGGCCTACACTATAAAATCACTTAAAACTATGAAGTGAATTATTAATAAACTATGAAATCCAGTGAACGTATCAGTGTTTTAGCATCAGGGCTCAGTGGGTATTTATTTTGAGGACTCATTTTGATTTTCCCGAGTATTCCCAGCAGTCCCTGAATGCAGCACAGATCCCGAACCGGGCGGTGAGGAGCTGCGGGGGGATTTCAGTCCAGACTCCAGTCGAGCGTGTGCAGAGTTGTTCATTTAGTGAACACAAACAGACGCTCAGACCCGAGCTGATGTGAAGAATGTGACAGAAAATAATTCCTCTTCAGCGCCGCCACATTTTGGTCCTTTTTCTTTTCTCTCTCTGATATTGTTCTGAAGAAACCATGGAGCCGATAACGAAGTGGACGCCAAAGCAAGTTGTCGACTGGATGAAAGGTAAGTGAAGCACTTTGTGAAGCAATTTGGATTTCAGTCGGAAAAAATAGCTCACTGTCAACATTAAGTTCAGGTCTATTTAAAGGCGTCTCTGTCCCAGCTCGGAGTCGCTCCTTGGTTATCTCCAGTTGGTTTCGTAGAAACTGTGTGACAGCATACCTTCACTGAGGCGCATAACAATGGGACTACATTTCTTTGACTCTCACTTACACATGTAAGACAGAGAAAGTACACCTGGCTGTATAAGCTGTCCCCCGATACACCACTATACTACTAATAAAGGGTCATAATAATGGACTTTATTTCGCCGCTGTACTAGTAAAGGGAATATGTTTGACTGGGTCCCAAATACACAAATTGTCGAATATTTTTGTCATAAATTCCGAAGTTAGAAACACAAACTTGTATGTGACTGAGGTTAGAAAAAGTGTCGCTAATCTAAAAAGAGTTTTGATGACAAGCACTCTCATCATACTTACTAATTTTAAGAATTATTTTTAATAAAGTAATATTGATGTGTACCAGTAGTCATTGTACTGGGGACTTTTGGAGTTTTAAAATCCCTTTCCTGATGTGACAAACTCCCTCTGAGGAAGTCAAAATTATTTGAATGCCATCTGTAAATTTATATAAAATTATCCTAATTTTTAGGATCTGATACTCAATTTAGAAGAAGAAAGGAAAAGAAAAGGGATTCCCAATTGAAGCGCTGAGAGGAATGCCCGGTATGGTAGTGACATAATTATTCTCTGAACCGGACTTCAGTCACAGCATAGGTATGTCTGGCGTGGGACGCAAAATGGTATGGGAAGTATTGGTTGAAATAGCTGCAGAGATGCCATTCCAAACTCAGAAACTGTGAAGCTTGTGTTAATCATCCAGGAAAATGAATTGTAGGCTGTTTATATGTCCGGTGATGGGATTAAACCTCTTTTCTTTGCATCAATCTGAAGGACATTTGGAAACAGATTTCAGGTGATCTTATGAAACCCATTTTGATCTAATGATTTGTAACTACTACTACTTTTTATGGAAGTATAACAGTTAGGAGACACTGGAGTATTAACTGCTAAATGAGGCACGCCTGCCAGGGCTCATCTATAGTTGGGAGTTAATGGGGATTGCCAGGGGTTAGTTTCCATGTGTGCTGTGAAAGGGGCCTGGCCAGGGCAATCGTGGATGGAGGATTAGTTGTCTATACAGGCCCCACTGCTGTCAGTCTCCTGAAAATCTGACTCAGCAGTTGTTTCTGTAGGGCCGAGCTACTGGATTTGCAGACTCCTGAACACATTAGAAGTGAAGAACTGACTGAAATGCACCGGGCCACTCAGGGGAATGTTTCCTACACCTCTTTCATATATGAGCCTGGTGCATGGAAAAAGGGATGTCGAAAATATGGTTGACAGTTCTGTCTTTACACTTGATGTTTAACAAAGTGGATGATGCATGCTTTCAAGGTCATTCAGGTCTGGCTCTGCTAAATAACCATTTGCATAGAGGTGTTGTCATTGGGTGTAGACTACAATTACTTTGCACGCGGGTGGATCTGCCTATAAGTAGTCAGAGCTACAAAGCAAATGAAGAACTAGAATATTGCACTTCTTTTTTTGGTCATCTAAACCTCTTGCTTGGTCGGCTCTTCTTTTGTTAAAGAAAAGCAAAGTGCTTTTCTTAAGGACGGCCAAAAGTTACCACCAGTTTTCACAGAAAAGAAAAGGCCTTGTGTTGTCCTCAGTGACCACTGCACAGTCCACAGCCATAACATACCATGTAACCACTTGTGTTGTTTGCTTGACGAAAACGTTGTGTAGTCTTTTCATACCGAAGACAAACGGCGTCAAACTGAAGCAAAGCGCATGTCTACAGCAGGGTCACGGCCTCTTGTTGGCCATTCACACCAACAGCAAACATGGCTGTTTGCAGAGACGTTGTGCCTGTGGAACAGAAGCCAAATTAAAGTCTCAGGAAGCACTCTGTGTAGATCTTTGCTCTCATTTGCCTCAGGTTGTGTCCCTCAGCTGGACAGGGACTGCTCTTGTGTATTGAAGCAGTTGTTAATCACCTCCATTGTTAAAGAAAATCAAGTGGTGGTTGCTGGATGTTTATTGTAAGTGTTAAGTCCTTTTCAGTTTAAACACTGTTGTTTTTTTGTTTGGGGACTGGAAATGTCCTGAAGCACATTTCCTCCACCACATTTTGGCAGATCTTCCAGCTGGACCTGTGGTGTTCTGTGACTGGTATGCCATATGTCATGTGTGGGACTACTTACCCTGGGGGACTGGCAGCACTTTCCTGATAACACACCATATTTTCAGTAAATGCATTTTTAGCTCGTTATGACACTTTTGAAATGAAATTAGGGTTATATTAGACATGCTGCTAGTCATTTTCCAAATATGGTCTTGAATCCATAAGGGCAGAGCTTGAGTGAAGATGGTCTGGCAGTATTCAATAAATACAAGCTCCAAGTCACCTGAATAGGTTCTAATGCGCATTTGCGTTTTCTTACACCCCACATATCCACCTTGAGTGGCCTTTT